>CM019928.1:3019115-3070772 GCA_009764595.1 Geothlypis trichas
ATTTTCATCCCTCCAAGTGAAACAGAGCAGGAATTGCTCAGGAGTGGGAACAAGGGCTCTGGGATGTGAATTCATTAAAAGTGTTTCATTAACATTTGTTTGTGCTTCCTGCTTTCCTTTGGTCAATTATTGAAGTGATTTGAGCTCTGCTCTCAGCACTTTCCCTTCTTGGAATTGTTAATTGAGGATGCGACCCCTCGGATTTATTTAACAACAAACAAAAGACAGCAAATGGAATAGAAATGCCAAATCCGAGAGAGATTTTTGTTATCTTCTGGATTTTTTTAAGGAAAAAATCAATGTTTCAGGGAGAAAAACTGAATGCAGCCACAGGAAAAATGAATTTGAAAATGCTTTTCAAACGCTCTAGTATTTGAAATTTGGTAAATTTTGGTAAATTATTAAAGTGATTTGAACTCAGCTCTCAGCACATTCACTTCTTGTAATTGTTAATTGAGGATGCGACCCCTCGGATTTATTTAACAACAAACAAAAGGGAGCAAATGGAATAGAAATGTTTCAATGCCAAATCCAAGAAAGATTTTTTTTTATTTTTTATTATCTCTATTTTTCTGTATTTTTTTAAGGAAAAAAATCCATGTAGCAGGGAGAAAAAGCTGCATGAAGCTGCAGGAAAAATGAATTTGAAAATGCTTTTCAAACCCTCTGGTGTTTAAAATTTGGTAAATTTTGGTAAATTATTGAAGTGATTTGAACTAAATTATTAGCACTTTCACTTCTTGTAATTGTTAATAGAGGATGCGACCTCTTGGATTTATTTAACAACAAACAAAAGACAATAAATGGAATAGAAATGTTTCAATGCCAAACCCAAGAAAGATTTTTATTATCTTCTGTCTCTTTTAAGGAAAAAAAAAATCAGTATTTCAGGCCCTGGGTAGATGCTTCTCTTTGATTTTCAAATATTCTTAAATAGCCACCTAATTTTTCTCCTTAGAAATATTGCACAAATCCAGCCTTGTCCCCAAAGCATAGCCCGGGTTTATGGCATTTTAAATGCAATATTTCATGCTGCTTTCCCAAAAATTAATGGGGTTTTGGTGTTTTTAGTGCAATATTTCATGCTGGTTTCCCAAAAATTAATGGGGTTTTGGTGTTTTTAGTGCAACATTTCATGCTGGTTTCCCAAAAATTAATGGGTTTTTGTTGTTTTTAATGCAATATTTCATGCTGGTTTCCCAAAAATTAAAAAGTTTATGGCATTTTAAATGCAATATTTCATGCTGGTTCTCCAAAAATTAAAGGGTTTATGGCATTTTAAATGCAATATTTCATGCTGGTTTTCCAAAAATTAAAGGGTTTATGGCATTTTAAATGCAATATTTCATGCTGGTTTCCCAAAATTAAAGGGTTTTTGGCAATTTAAATGCAATATTTCATGCTGGTTTTCCAAAAATTAATGGGGTTTTGGTGTTTTTAATGCAATATTTCATGCTGGTTTCCCAAAAATTAAAAAGTTTATGGCATTTTAAATGCAATATTTCATGCTGGTTTCCCAAAAATTAATGGGGTTTTGGTGTTTTTAATGCAATATTTCATGCTGGTTTCCCAAAATTAAAGGGTTTTTGGTGTTTTTAATGCAATATTTCATGCTGGTTTCCCAAAACTTAATGGGTTTATGGTGTTTTAATGCAATATTTCATGCTGGTTTTCCCAAAAATTAATGGGTTTATGGTGTTTTAATGCAATATTTCATGCTGGTTTCCCAAAATTAATGGGGTTTTGGTGTTTTTAATGCAATATTTCATGCTGGTTTCCCAAAAATTAAAGGGTTTATGGCATTTTAAATGCAATATTTCACGCTGCTTCCCCAAACCTGATGTTTTTCACCCTCACCAAAACCAGAAAAATCAATGCAAGAGCCCACAGAGGACAAAGCGCTGGCAATAAAGCAGAATCTCCAGGCTGGGGAGAAAGAAAACTGCCAATAAAGAAATGGATTTTTATTTCACGTTGCTAACAACCACAACAAATGGCAAAGTTATGAGCAGCCTTTGGATTTTTGTGGTTTTTTCCTCCTTCTTTTCTCATGGCATCCCCAAACTCAAATTCATGATGGAAAAGGTGAAACAGGAGCACTGGGACTGGGAAAATGTTGCTGTAAACGTGACCATGCTTAAATTTAAACTTTAAAATTTTAAAAAAGGAGAAATTATTGCTCAAAATTTCCAAATATCTGCACTTGTTTGATCGACTTCTGTTAAAACTGCTGAAATTCACAATTATTTTGTAAATAAAATATGGTTGCATTTTTTTTCTACCTTGACAGTGAATATGAAGTTGCATACATATATTATATATATAATATGTAATATATAATATGTAATATGTAATATGTAATATATAATATATATAATATATATATATATATAATATATAATATATAATAATATATAATATATAATATATAATATATAATATATAATATATAATATATAGTATATACTATATACTATATAATATATAATATGTGATATGTAATATATAATATATAGTATATAGTATATAATATATAGTATATAGTATATAATATATAATATATAATATATAATATGTAATATGTAATATATAATATATAGTATAATATATAATATATAATATATAGATATATGTATATTACATACACATAGATTTTATTTTTTTTCTTCATTTCCTTTCAGTTCTATAGAATTCCACCAGGAGGATTCCCTTCCTAATTCCCTCATCAACCAAACAATGAAAATAAAATCCAATTAATATCTCTCATTTCCTTTTCTTTTTCCCTATTCACAACAAGGATCCTTGGGACATAACTCCTGCCTCTTGGTTTTAAGATCCTTTTTAAGATTGGGTGATAATTCACTGGTTTTGCCCCAAAATTGGGATAGAAAATCACAATTTCCTATCACAATAGGGTTTGGAACAAAACTCCATTTTTTGGCATTTTTAAAACCATAAAATTGGTCTCCCCATGGGTGAAACCCCAAATATATTTACAATTAAATTGAATTGAATTGAATTAAATTAAGTTAAATTAAATTAAATTAAATTAAATTAAATTAAATTAAATTAAATATATAATCATCCTTTCCCCAGAATTGTTTTCCCCCAGAGTTAAAGATTTTGGCACACAGGGATTTTTCCCAGGGTTTTAGCCCCTGTTCCTGTTTTTTCCCTGGGTGCTGCTACCACATCCCAACCTTTCTTTGTGCAACACCAATCCTGGGAAGAGCGGAAAGGAAATTCCCCAAATTTCAATTTTCAAGCTGGCAAAGGGCAGCAGGTTTTAGTGAAGGGCCCAGCACGAGGAACAATCTAAAATATTGCTTTCCCTGCCTGTTTACAGTCCCACCATAAAATCAAAAATTATCCTCCATAAAAAGATCTCCTGGAGCAACATTTGGAAAGAGGAGGGAGGGAAAGGTTGTTTATGAAACAGATGCTGTGAATTTAATATGGGAACGTCGCTGCCACCCAGGGTTTTATTGAGGATATCTTCTTATCTCGGAATTTATTGTGTCTGTATCTGCTTTATTTAACCCTGATTTCCAGAAAGAAACAATTAACGAGTCGTTATCTGGGGAGGGAAGGGGGACGTGATTGAAATCAAAGCATCAAAGGCAAGCACAGAGCAGGAGAATTTCACTTTTTTGTCTTTTTATTTTTAATATTCTAACAAAGAGAAATGCAGAGAGGAGGCAGCTGAAGGGATCAAATTCTGCCAGGGCTCTCACCATGACTGATTTCAGTTTGCAAAGGGACAGAGGGGAAGTTTGGGGGAGAACTTGGGAAGGAATTCCTGGTTTGAGGGTGGGGAGGGGCTGGGATGGAATTCCCAGAGCAGCTGTGGCTGCCCCTGGATCCCTGGAGGTGCCCAAGGCCAGGTTGGAGCCACCTGGGACAGTGGGAGGTGTGGGACCCATGGTGGGGCTGGATGGGCTTTGGGGTCCCTCCAACCCAAACCATTCCAGGATTCCATGGTTAGATGGGATTTTGGGAAGGAATTCTCACCTCAGGGTGGGGAGGGGCTGGGATGGAATTCCCAGAGCAGCTGTGGCTGCCCCTGGATCCCTGGCAGTGCCCAAGGCCAGGCTGGAGCCACCTGGGACAGTGGGAGGTGCGGGACCCATGGTGGGACCAGAGGAGCTTTGGGGTCTCCTCCAACCCAAACCATTCCAGGATTCCATGGGCAGGTTTGGGTGGGATTTTGGGAAGAAATTCCTGGCTGGGATGGAATTCCCAGATTTGCTGTGGCTGCCCCTGGGTCCATGGAAGTGCCCAAGGCCAGGGTGCTCAGCATGGGGGCTCCTGGTTGTGTCCCCTAAAAATCCCATTTTCAGGAATGAGATCCTTAAATAATAATAATAACAATAACAATAACAATAATAATAATAATAGTAGCAGTAATAGTAGTAGTGATAAGAAGGAGAAGGAGGAGAAAGAGGAGGAGGAGGAGAAGTTAATGCAGAACTTCAGAGAATTAACACAGCATTACTTCCTGACACAACATATATAATATTCATTTTAATATTTGCAAAAAGCCAACCATAAAATACATGCATTTTTTACATACAGAACATGTATGTACAGAACATGTATGTACAGAACACGTATGTGAGCACACCTCCCTTGCTGCAGGGTGGGAAAACCTGCAGCTCCTCTGGTGGGTGGATCATTCATTTTTATTTCACTTCGAACTTGTGGCTGTCCAAAAAAGCTGTGGATAAATTCTCCTCTGTAAACACCTTAAAAATCGACTTTTTTCGGTGAGTTTCAACAGCAAAAAAATGAGTTTCTGTTCTCTGGAAGAAAAATATGAGCAACAAAAAGCTGGAATCCCAGCACTGAGATGCTTTGAGGTTTTCCTTTTTGATGTTTACACACCTCAACTCTTTTGGAACAGTCTGAAGTGGCAAAAAATTTTATTTTTTACTTTTGAGAGTGTGGTAACATTCATTCCCCTTTAAAAAAAAATAGCAAAGGAGTTTTGCCAGGACTTTTCAGGGAGAACTTCAGCTCTGCCCTAAGACAGAGTGTAACATTTCCAGCACCAGGCAGCATCCTCATTGCTGATTTATTTATTTATTCAGAGTTCAATGCTAATGCAGCTCCTGTGTCTGTGTTGTTGGAGCTCTCTGGAGGAATTTCAGCAAATTCCCAGCCCTTGTTTCCTCAGCATGAATAACAAACCCATCACCACTGCTCTGCCTGGTGGGAACCTCAGGGAGAGAAGTCATTCCTGCCCATGTCTCATTTTAGGGTAAAGCAGCAGCAGCACCCTAAGGCTGTCAACACTGGAGTAAATATTTCAGTTTTTTGTAGCAGAATCTTCAACTCATTCAATTCCAGCCCAGAATTCCTTCCCTAGTGAAGATGTTTTGTAAGGCTGCTTCATTCTGAGTGCTTACCTTGGAATGGAAAAGGGGAAATCCCTTTTTTAGGAGAAGAAATCAGATGAAATCAATAGTTCAGAATGTTTATTTCTCCTTTGACACCTGCGTGGATCAACGCTCCAGCCTTTGCTCTTTTTCTCCCCTGCTCTTTCTCACAAGTGCGAGGTGCAATAATTTTAATCCCCAATACATCGGAGCAGCTCAGGTTCTGTTCAGGATTATGTTGACCTTTTCAGTATTCAGTATTTTGATTATCTGCTGATCTTTTCCCTGCTGGAAGCCTGGGGAGGGCTCTGAGCAGCAGCAGGCAGGGCACAGGCAGAGCAAACAGCAGAGCAGAGCCCAGCAACGCTGCTGCTCCAATTTGCAAACTGCAGGACACGTCCAAATATTTGCAAATTGTCTTTTATCAACTCGCCAAAGGGAACAGCAGCTCGGGGATGGATTGCTGGGGAAGGACAGGGGAGATGATGAAGATTGAGGGTTTGATTTATAAGGAGAGATTAAAGTGACAAAGGATGAGAGGTTTGACTGAACAGTTCTGGAGCTGGGCTGTCAATGTTGTCTGAGGGCAGGGAAAGGGGAGAGGGTGGGCTGGGGGTGCAATTTCAGTGGGGCATTAAACAGCAAAAAGGAAATTTAGAAATGGATAATTCAGGCCCATGTGAGGGATTTCACTGCATTATTGACTGAGTGTCCCTGGTCAGTGTGAGAGGTTTGAGCATTTTCTTGAGAGGAATGGGAAATTTGTGTTTCCAAACAAGCTGTGGGGGGCAAAACCTGCTCTGGAATCCATGGGATGGGATGGGATGGGATGGGATGGGATGGGATGGGATGGGATGGGATGGGATGGGATCCATGGGATGGGATCCATGGGATGGGATGGGATCCCTGGCATGGGATGGGATCCATGGGATGGGATCCATGGGATGGGGTGGGATGGGATCCATGGGATGGGGTGGGATGGGATCCATGGGATGGGGTGGGATCAGTGGGATGGGATCCATGGGATGGGATGGGGTCCATGGGATGGGGTGGGATCCATGGGATGGGATGGGATGGGATGGGATCCATGGGATGGGATCCATGGGATGGGATCAATGGGATGGGATGGGATCCATGGGATGGGATGGGATCCATGGGATGGGATGGGATGGGATGGGATGGGATGGGATGGGATGGGATGGGATGGGATGGGATGGGATGGGATGGGATGGGATGGGATCCATGGGATGGGATCCATGGGATGGGATCAATGGGATGCAATGGGGTTGGCAGCTCCCAAACCTTGTGTCAGCTCAGATTCCTGCTCCCTGCTGACCAGGGTTCCATTCCAAGCCCTGTTTCTGGTTATTCATCCATCTCCTCTGCTAATGAGAGCCCCAATTCCTGTAAAACCACCAGCAGAAGCTGCAGAACATGCAGAACAAAAACCTTTTATCTTCTTAGCCCCTGATCACGTGTGTGCATCACATCCACCCTAGCAGCAACACAGACAGAGCTCAGACCCAATGCCACAAAAAGATTTCTCCTGGCACATGAATATCAGGAAAATGCAGCAGGGAAGCTGTTCCTGAAATGCTCCTTCCCACAGTGCACGTGCCATGGATTTGGGACATGGTGCCCCCATTCTTTGTTTCATTGGCATCAAATCAGCAAATTTACGTGGGATTATTGGAATGGGATAGGATGGCCTGCAGGCTTCATGCACATCTTTTAGGAAAGGAGATTATTTGGGGGAATAATAAGCACACACTGCTTTATTTCCACTTTCATCCACACCAGCTTTGTGCATCTGTCATACACGAGGTGCACACGTTGTTGTTTTTAAGGTAAAAAAGGGAAATTTATTTCTTGATTTCTAAAAGTGACAGTGCCACCTCTCCAATGACACTGGACAAACCAACAGCCCATCAAATTCCTCTTTCTCTATAAAAGAATGCAAACCAACAAGTTGTTTACAGAAAGCGAGTGAGAAAGTTCATTACAAGAATGCAAACACAGAAGGCTCAGAAAATCTTTAAAAATCAGGGCAACATGAATCCTCTGGAAATTTCAGACAGCATTATTTAATCTGCCAGCAGCACGTCCTGCTCTGTGTGTATATTTTAAAAGCCAGATGATAAACCAGGTTTCATCATCTCCAAGTGACAATAGATCTTGTTGGAGACAAATTTATGGCCATTCCATTTTTGTGCTGGTGTCAGCTAACCTTGGCAGGCAGAGCCCCTCATGCTGCTGGGATGAGTCAAATAAATCTTGGCTTTTCCACTTTCTCTTCCTCCTGCTTTTGAAACCTTGTCTCAGACCTTGTCTCCTCCTTTATTCACGGCAGCCAGAGCATCCTGGGGGCTGAAACTCCTTCAAGGACCTGGCGGTGATATTTCACCCCCTTTTTGAAAATTTTAAAAGCCTTTTTTAAAAATTTATTTCTCTCTCTTGCCTTGATGCATAAAAACCCCCACGAACAGCTCTGTGATGGCTTCAGAGGCACTGTTTGAATATTTGTTTATTGTCAGTAATTTCCAGAAGCTGAAAGTAATCTCCAAATGCTTCCATTCCAATGAGGGGTGTGATCAGTAAGGGGCCTTGGTTCGTTTGATTTCCCACCACGATCCTGAGGTTCTGCATCTCTGAGGAGCTCCTTCAGCACAGGATGAGGCTTCTCCTGCCTCTGGACCCCTTTTGGCTGCCTTTTTTAACTCAATAACAAATTTACAGCTCATTTTTAAAGCCATTTGAGCTGTTGTTTCATTTAATGAAGGATCTGGAATAAGAGAAGAAGCTCACTCAGAGCTGAGTTTAAAAATCCTGTCAAAATCTGGTGTGGTTTTAGTTCTTGGTAAATCGAAGAAAAATCAGAAATTTGGAGTGGATTTTGTGAATGAATTCCTGGAAATCAGCTGGGAATAAAGAGTGGAATTCTCAGCCCCTGGTCTGCCAGCGTGCATCCTCATAAATCCCAAATTTCCACTCAAACCTGCCCAAGAATGTGGAATTGCATGCAAATAAACCTCATTGAAAAAGCAACTTTCAAGCTAAAGAATTATACTGTAAATAGAAAAATAGAAGAAAATTGCCAAGATCTGGAGGTGTTTCTGAAGGGCTGGAGTGAAGATTGATGATGATAATGATTATTATTATTGTTGTTGTTTTTGAAGCAATGGATTATTATTATTATTATTATTATTATTATTATTATTATTATTAATAATAATAATAATAATAATAATAATAATAATAATAATATTAGCGGTGTCATACACAGACCCATGGAAATGTCTCTACAAACCCAAATCCATGTCTCCAACGTGGCAGCTCCTAAAGGACTCTGCAGTTATTTAATTTTTTAATTAACCCTCCAATTTCCAGGAACAATCATTTCCTTTCCACACAAGGTCAATGGTATTGCAAGAATTAAGTTTAAATATCTCTGAATATCTTAAAGGTGAGGCATTGCTATTTTTCTGATTTTTTCCTCTGAGACAGGCGGTGGAATTCAAGCTCAGAGCCAGGTAAAATTCCCTTTCTTTATCAGAGCTGAGCTCTCCTGGGCTCTGAATGCCTTGGGGGGAATATCAACAATTATCTCAGCAAATCTGCTGGGGAATGAACCCAGGAAACGCCAAGAACGGAGCATCCTCTGCCTCATCCAAACACACGAGCTCCAGCCGAGGATCCCAGCGATCAGATTTGCATCATGAACATCTTTGTGCCACATTTCAGTCACCTGCTTGGAAATTCCGAGAGCATTTCCCCACCGTTATCTGCTGCCAGGGCAGAAAAATGGAGCGTTTGGGTGAGAACGGTTTGAGAGAAAACACAAACGCGTTTTGTTTTGTGCTTTTTAACATCCCATCCTCAAGGATGCTTAATTGGGGCTGGAAAGTGTGGGATTAGTGCCTCAAAGCTTTGGGGATTTGAGAGGGGATTTTGGGGCCGAATCGTCTTCCAGATTACTTAAACCCAGCACCTGCCTGTCCTCTGCATCCTCCAATAGTTCTGTTATTTTTCTATTCTTTGAAAGCTTTTCCACACAGGTAATTATTTTATCGGTATTATTTCCCAGCTTTAGCTGTGCAGGAGTTTTAGAGCCCAGCACAGTTACTTTGGCCCCTTTTAAAGCAGATTTTCAAGAGCACAAAGAGGAGTTTACACACATCCAAAAATCCTGCAAATCCCCTGACGCTGGCTGGGCAGCCTGTCCAAATTCAGGGTTTCCAGGAGTTCCTGTGGGATATTTTGATTTGTGGTCCCTAATTAATTTCTCTCTGATTTCGGAAGGTCAGTGCATAAAATGTGAAGTGCACCTCGCATCTTCCTCCCATACTTTGTTACCTTCCTGAAGGGGAAATTTTAATGCTAAATTTTTCAATTCTAACTCCCCCTGTATGGATTTTCATCAATGGGGTGATGCAGCTGTAATTCACTGGAAATTAAGGAGCAGCTGAGTGCAAACTGGGGCTTCTGTGAGTTGGAGGCTGAAATGAAAAGTGAAATAACTTCATTAATAACTTCATTAACATCTTCATTAATCACTTCATTTCTTGCCCAGGTGCTGGATCCCCTCCTCTTTCCAATATTTAACTTTATAGTCCTTTTTTTTGCTTAGATAAATAAACCCAAACAAACCCCCCACAGAGACAGAAAAAGAAAGAAACTTCTTCAAACAAAACTCGCCATAATTTATGCAATAATTGCATTTCCCCCTGGGTGTTTGCCAGACCCTTCAGGCACGTCTGAAACCTGGCTGGGTGCTCCTCCCCTCCCTCCCCTGCTGCTTTCTGCACTTTTCAGGATTTGCTAAAAATAATTTCCAGGTTCACCGAGGGTCAAGGACTGGAATTTTTTCCCTTTCCTCTTTGTTGCTCTGGCTGGAGGTGGAAATCCCAGGACAAAGCCAGCCCTGCTGCCTTTCCCAAAATAATGAAGAGCACAGAAACCCGGGGGAATAAATCTCATATCAGGGTTAGGATCTGGTGTGGGATCTACAGGACAGAGATTCTGTGGTGTGAGGAACCAGAGGTGTCCAATTCATTTTTAGTGGGGGAAGTTTAAACGTCCAGGCTCCAAATTCAGGACAAATTCAGCTCCAAATCCTGGGTGTGCAATGAACAATCCCCAGCACCGTCCCAGGGACTGAATTGAGTGATTTATTCTGATTTGATGATGTTATAATTTTTAAATTCAATGTAAAGGGCGACCCAGGGTTTGTTTTTTTATCTCGTTTTTGCAGAGCAGAGGTGACAGTGTCAGATTTTATGAAGTGCAGCCTCTTCCACCCTGGCTCTGCAGTGATTTATGCACTGGCTTTATTTTCTTTTGGGTTTATCATCTTTGCTTGTGTCTCCCCCTTTTATTTATTTTTTTTTCTTCCAGCACAAAGTCAATTCCTGCACTTGTGATGGATTTTCTTGTGCAGAGAGAAAGAGAATTTATGGCTCCTTTATCAGAGGAAAGGAACTTCTCCCCTCCTTGCTCAGCCCTGAAGATGTCTCAGGATTCAGAGGAAAGAATTGATGATGACCACACAGAATCCTGTGTTTAATGGAATTTCTGCATCATGGATGAGCTGTATGAATGTGCACAGGTTGTTGTTTTTAGGGTTAATCCTCTGTTAACGTGGGGCCTTTTTTGGGCTTATTTTGCCCCAAATATTGTCCTTAACTCTTTGTTTCTACTGTCTCGTATTGTCCTAATCCTAATTGTCCAAATTATTATTACTTTAATTATATTACTATCTTTATAGTCATTTAATTACTATTTATAATCATCTTATTACTATTAAACTTTTAAAATTTTGAAAACAAGTGAAAAGAGCTACCCAGACTGTCTGTGAGTCTTTGTTTTTATTGTCTCATAATCCTAATTGTACAAATTATTATTACTCTAATTATATTACTATCTTTATAATCATTTTATTACTATTTATAACCATTTTATTACTATTTAACTTTTAAAATTTTATAAAGAAGTGAAAAGAGATACCAGACTGTGTGTAACTATTTGTTTCTATTGTCTCATATTGTCCTAATCCTAATTGTCCACAATGATTATTACTCTGATATTATTACTATCTTTATAACCATTTTATTACTATTTATAACCATTTTATCACTATTAAACATTTTTAAATTTTTAAAAGAAGTGAAAAGAGGCACCTGGACTGTCTGTAACCCTTTGTTTCTATTGTCTCGTATTGTCCTAATTGTCCAAATTTTTATTCTTCTAATTATACATATAAATTTTTATTCTTCTAATTATATATATAAATTTTTCTAAATATATCCAAATTATTATTACTCTGATATGAGTCCTATTTCTATAACAATTTTATTACAATTAAAATTGTAATTTGAAAAGAATTTCAAAATTCTGAAAACCCAAGCGATTGGGGATTTTTCACCCTCCCTAATTTCTCAGCACGGGAGGCAGGAGCTGCTGCCAGCCCGGGCAGAGCCAGAGCTCTGTAATTGTAATTTTGAAAAAAAAAAAAAAAAAAAAAAAAAAAAAAAAAATTGTAATTTTAATTGTAATTTTGAAAAGAATTTCAAAATTCTGAAAACCCAAGCGATTGGGGATTTTTCACCCTCCCTAATTGCTGAGCACGGGAGGCAGGAGCTGCTGCCAGCCTGGGCAGAGGCTGAGCCTCCCCTCAGCTCTGGAGTTATTTAAAAAGAAGTGAAAAGAGGCACCTGGACTGTCTGCAACTCTTTATTTCTATTGTCTTGTATTGTCCTAATTGTCCAAATTTTTATTCTTCTAATTATAAATGTAAATTTTTATTCTTCTAATTATACATATAAATTTTTCTGAATATATCCAAATTATTATTGCTCTGATATGACTCCTATTTTTATAACCATTTCATTACTATGAAACTTTAAAAATTTTTAAAAACCAAGCGATTGGAGCTTTACACCCTCCCTAAATTGCTGAGCATGGGAGGTAGGAGCTGCTGCCAGCCCGGGCAGAGCCGGAGCTCTGTAATTGTAATTTTGCAAAAAAAAAAAAAAAAAAAAAAAAAATTGTAATTTTAATTGTAATTTTGAAAAGAATTTCAAAATTCTGAAAACCCTCCCTAATTTCTCAGCACAGTAGGCAGGAGCTGCTGCCAGCCCGGGCAGAGGCTGAGCCTCCCCTCAGCTCTGGAGTTATTTAAAAAGAAGTGGAAAGAGGCACCTGGACTGTCTGTAACTCTTTGTCTCATATTGTCCTAAATCCTAATTGTCCAAATTTTTATTCTTCTAATTATACATATAAATTTTTATTCTTCTAATTATAAATATAAATTTTTAGTCTTCTAATTATATATAAATTTTTTCTAATTATATCCAAATTATTATTACTCTGATATGACTCCTATTCTTATAACCATTTTATTACAATTAAAATTGTAATTTTAATTGTAATTTTGAAAATAATTTCAAAATTTTTAAAACCCAAGCAATTGGCGTTTTTCACCCTCCCTAATTTCTCAGCACAGGAGGCAGGAGCTGCTGCCAGCCCGGGCAGAGCCGGAGCTCTGTAATTGTAATTTTGTAAAAAAAAAAAAATGTAATTTTAATTGTAATTTTGAAAAGAATTTCAAAATTCTGAAAACCCAAGCGATTGAGGATTTTTCACCCTCCCTCATTGCTCTGCTGCCAGCCCGAGCAGAGGCTGAGCCTGCCCCCAGCTCTGCAGTTTTTACTCTGGAGCTCTGTGTAGGGAAGGGCTGTCAGGGCCGTGCTCGCAGGCTGCAGGAACACTTGTACCTTTTAATAAACAGCTTCCCCAGGAGTGCCCGGCCAGGCATCAGCTCAGATTCCTGTGATAAACAACGTGAAGAAGCCTTTAACAACACCTGACTTACAGCAGAATTCCTTGTAAAGCCAAATGAATTCCTGTGCCTGGGGTGCAACACTGAGAGGAAGAATGTGAGAACAAGGACATGAGGAGTTTTTACACTTTTCAGAGGGTGTTTTTTATTTTTTTTTCTTTTTTATTTTTTTCCCTGTGAAATGCTTGTTAGGTCGTGGAAACAATTAAAGTGAAGAGGAACACGAGGCTCAGGAATAAACAGAGTTTGGAGCCCGAGCAGGTGGGAGCAGCCCTGGGGAGCTCTGACAGGGGACAGGGCTGTCCCAGTGACACTCTGGGGGTGCTGCTCTCACACCTCTCTCCCTGGATCCTCTTTTTTATTTTTCCCCCTTTTCCCCTATTTTGTTCGCTTGCAGAGTACAAAAATCCATGGCAACACCAAATCTTTCATTATTCGTCCATCCTTATTCTGTCTGTGATCCCTAAGGAGTAAAATTAATTCAACACCCAACTCCATTTCTGGTGGAAAGTGGAATCTGTTTGGTTGTAGGGAAGAGTCTCAGTGAGCTCCTTTTGGGGGGTCTTGCTCAATGCAGACTCCAGAAATCCATGGCAACTCCAAATCTTTCATTATCCCTCTATCCTTATTCTGTCTGTGATCCCTAAAGAGTGAAATAGAAAAAACAAGACATTAATTCAATACCTAATTCCATTTCTGGTGGAAACTGGAATTTGTTTGGTTGTTGGGAAGAGTCTCAGTGAGTTCCTTTTAGGGGGTCTTGTCCAGTGCAGACTCCAGAAATCCATGGCAACACCAAATCTTTCATTATTTGTCTATCCTTATTCTGTCTGTGATCCCTGAAGAGTAAAATGGAAAAAACAAAACCAGACATTAATTCAACTCCAAACTCCATTTCTGGTGGAAACTGGAATCTGTTTGGCTGATCGACCTGTTATAGATGGATAATGAGATTATTTGCTCTCACAATTAAAAGATAACAATTGTGTGAATATTAAGAAAAGCTTTATTGTGTGAGTATTAAGAAAAGCTGTATAGTTATGTTTTTGTGGTTTAGATGTCCTCTGCTCTCCTCACAATTCCCTTTTGCCCTGTTCTAAATTCTTCCAAGCTTTCTGATGTTTACAGTTTTGTAATGAAGTTTCTCACACGCGCTTCCATGTAAACAATGATTGTTTTGCATTCTTTTCTGGAGGAAATGTGGAATTCAGAGCCACTTCCAGTCCTTCCTCTGCCTGGCTGTCATCCCCAAGCCCTCTGTGCAGGGCAGGGTTCAGTGGCTGGACAGAATGGTTCCTTTGATGGCTGCAGTTTGGAAATCAATTTGCTAAATCAGGAGATGAAGAGCTGAATTGGCAGCAGGGCCGAGCTGGAGCTCTGTTATTCCTTTTTCTAGGCAGAGATGCAGATTTGCCAACACCAGGGGCAAATCTGGGAGTTGGAACAGAAGGGATTGAGGAGGGACAGCAACACCTGGAAGGTCTGTTTGGTTAAATCTGTCTGAGGAGTCCTACAGGAATTCCAGGCCTGCTGGACCTGCCTGGAGCATCCTGGATTGTTGGAAGTTCCCTGCTCATGGCATTGGATGGGATTGAAGGTCCCTCCCAGCCCAATCCAGTCTGGGACTCTGATTCTAAACGAGGCAGCTCCTTGGAAAAATCCCAACAAAATCCTCAATCAGATACCCAGCAGCAGATGAAGAAGAGCACAGCAAAAGTTTTCTGAAGGAGATCTGAAAGGCAGAAATCAGAACTCTGCTGTTTACTCCTTCTGCTTTATCCTTCCCTCTAGAGTTCCTTTTTTCCCTTTTCCTTATGGTTCAGTGCTCCCTGCAACAAATTCCGACTCCTCCGTAAGCAAATTCCTGTTGAATGAAACATTCCACAAGAGCAGTTTGAACGCAGACAATGGGCTCCAAAGTGCATCTTTCCCTTCAGCTGCTAATTCATCTGTTGCTAATTAGAGGAAGGACCAGATCAAACATTTGTTTTGCTTTCCAACTCAGAGACACCTGTTGGTAAAAGCAATTAGAGTTTTAGTTCAATAAAACAGCCTCTGGTTTGTTTATGCAGAGATTTGATGTGGGTACATTACTGGAAGTCCATCCACATGAATGAAGCCCAAATGGTGAGGGGAGGGGGAAAATCCAATTTCTTTTGTCTCAGCCAAAAAAAAAACCCCCATGCTGCTCTAATTAAAAATCTGCATGGAATATTTATAACTGAGGAGAAGAAGCAAAACTCCCCACAGCGAATCTGCCAGAAATAATGAGAGCAGAGTGGAAATCCTCTGAGTGAGGGAATCATAAACTTTTCTGTAATGTTTGTCTTCGTTTTCCCAGCTCTGAAGGCCTGAATGACAGTTTGGATAAAATATATATGGTGTTATTAAAAAATAAATCCAGTTCAGTGCTGAAACTACCAGATGAAATCATGTCGCCTGCATTATGTAGGAGGCTGGGAGATGTTGTAACGTTGCTTTACTGGTGTAAAATGGGAACAAAAGCCTCTGATAGGCAGAGCCAGAGAATCCCAGGATGATTTGGGTCAGACAGGACCTTAAATCCATCCAGTGCCACCCCTGCCATGTCAAGGGACACCTCCCACTGTCCCAGGGTGCCCCAAGCCCTGTCCAAGCTGGCCTTGACCCTTGTGCACAATGAAAACTCCTGACTTGATCCAGAGCCTTGGAACAGATTGACCCTGATTGGCCAATAAATCAAAATAATTCACATAAAACCAATGAAACAATCACCTGTTGGATAAACAATCTCCAACCACATTCCAACGCAGCAAAACACGGGAGAAGCAAATGAGATAAGAATTGTTTTCTTTTATCTCTGAGGCTTCTCAGCTTCCCAGGAGGAAAATCCTGGGCGAAGGGATTTTTCCAGAGAATGTGAATGCCACAAAAGGGAGTTTCAGCAGCTGGGATGGATTTGGGCACGGTGCCTCTCCTCTTTGGGGCTGTGCAAGGCTGAACATTTCCTCTCTGTTTGAAGAGCAGCACAGCTCCTTTTGACTCCTGAGTTTTGTCCTTCGTTCCAGAATTGGATTGTTCAGCCCCCGCCACTCCCAACCTGCCTGGGGAACAAAGGGGGTGAGCACAAAGAGGAGCACACAAAGAAACTTTGGGAAAGGAATCTGTCAGCTCTTTGAGAGGATTTTGCCGCCGAGAAAAGAAAAGAGGAGAGCTTTATTTTAAAATCATGAAGGAGCTGTCAGGCAACTCTTAAAGCAGGAGATCATCCCCAGTCCATTGTGTGCCACGCCAAGGAACTGAGCTGCAGCTTCAGGCACTTTGCAGATGCTCCAAACTGAGTTATTGAATCACAGAATCTGGAATGGTTTGGGTTGGGAGGGATTTAAAATCCCACCCAGTGCCACCCCTGCCATGGCAGGGACACCTCCCACTGTCCCAGGGGGCTCCAACCTGGCCTTGGGCACTGCCAGGGATCCAGGGGCAGCCACAGCTGCTCTGGGAATCCCATCCCAGCCCCTCCTCACCCTCATTCCTTCCCAGTCTCCCATCCATCCCTGCCCTCTGGCTGTGGGAGCCATTCCCTGTGTCCTGTCCCTCCATCTCCTGTCCCCAGTCCCTCTCCAGCTCTCCTGGAGCCCCTCTTCTGAGATCTTGGGAATTTTAAATCTATCCAGGGAATGGTTTGGGTTGAAAGGATCTTAAATCCCATCCAGTGCCACCCCTGCCATGGGCAGGGACAGCTCCACTGTCCCAGATGGCTCCAACGTGGCCTTGAGCACTGCCAGGGATCCAGGGGCAGCCACAGCTCCTCTGGGAATTCAATCCCAGCCCATCTCCCAATATTTCTGCCCAAAATCCCATCCAAACCTGCCCAGGGAATCCTGGATTTATTTGGTTTGCAGGAGACCCCAAAGCCCCTCTGGTCCCCCCATGGTCCCACAGCTCCCACTGTCCCAGGTGGCTCCAACCTGGCCTTGGGCACTGCCAGGGATCCAGGGGCAGCCACAGCTGCTCTGGGAATCCCATCCCAGCCCCTCACAGCCCCCCAGGCAGGAATTTCCCCCCACTGTCCAAACTGAACCTACCTGAGGATGCTGAGTCCCATCAGGAGGGGCCGTGGGGAGGGGGCTGCACCCAAATCCCCTCCCTGGAGCCTCCTGGACCCATCCCGGGCACCCAGCCAGGCAGGGAAGGATTGTTGGAGCTCCTTCCCCAAACACCTGGAGATGTGAGGATGTAAGGAATGAAACCCAGGCTGCTGCCGTCCCGATAAACGTTTAATAGCGGGGTGTAAATGCCAATCTGATAAGGTGTTTAGTGAATTTAAATTCTATTGTTGACGTTAATCCCTGGAGGAGGATTAGACTGCAGAGAACAGGAGCCTCTGGGCTGCTGAGTGGCGATGCTCGCACTCCTTTTGTGCTCATTAACACCAACCTTTTAATTAATGCCTCTCAGATCCCCTGAACGTCCGGCTGAATGGGCGCTCAGACCTGCGTGGTGGAAGGTGTCTGATACTTTGCAAATTGTGCTTTTATTTTCCAGAGCTTTCCTAAATGAATTCAAAGACAATGCACAACAAGCTCTTGTAAAGCCAAAATTAACATTAAAAAGAAAAAAAAAAACTAAAAAACTTTTGAATCCCTCAGTTTTATCAGGGGAATGAATAGACTAATAAGGCTCAATATCCTTATATCATCTCCTGCCATCAGGACAGGCAGGAAATAAGTACCCAAATCACTAAATTGCTTCAAAGCTGCTTGGCAACTGCAAATTGCAAAATTGATCATCTGGTTCCTTTCTTCCCTTTTTCCAAAGGAGAGAAGAAGGCTGGGAAGCAGCTCAGGATTGTCACCTGGAGTAAATCCTGGTGCAGCCAGCAGGGCCTGGTCAGAAGAAGGAACGCTCCTGATGTTAATCAGATCTCATTCCTTGATTTTCTTACATTTCCTGAGGAGATGTCTCTGACTCTGCCACAGATGTTCTAGATGCTATTCCATTAGTGGCCATTTTTGCTCCTTTATTTTTTGGGTTGTGCCCAGTCTGTTGAAATTTTGAGAATTTTATTTGTGGGGTTCCCAGACGCAGGAAGGAATGATGAATCTGACTCCGTGTTCTCAGAAGGCTGATGTATTATTTTATGATGCTATATTATATTAAAGAATATTAAACTATACTAAAGAATACAGAAAGGATACAGACAGAAGGCTAAAAAGATAATGATGAAAACTTGTGACTCTTTCCAGAGCCTCGAAACAGATTGACCCTGATTGGCCAATAAATCAAAATAATTCACATTAAACCGATCAAACAATCACCTGTTATATAAACAATGTCCAACCACATTCCAAAGCAGCAAAGCACAGGAGAAGCAAATCAGATAATTCTTGTTTTCTTTTTTCTCTGAGGCTTCCCAGGAGCAAAATCCTGGGCAAAGAGGATTTTTCCAGAAAATGTGAATGTGACATCTTGAGTTCATCAGACCCCACCTGGTAGAACAGTGCCCTAGAAAGAAATTCAGAATTCTTTTTCCAGACCAAAGACAAACAAACCCCCTTGACTAAAGTTACATAAAAATATTTAAACTGGTATTTTTTCCAACACCTGGAGCATCCCAGTAAGGTGTTGGCACGTTGGCTCCTGTGTAAGGTGCAGCTTAAATGGTGCTGGATGTGGAGCTTAGAAATGTGAAACAAACCCCTCAAAAACCTGTTCCTGTACCTCAAAACATGCAGGAACCCAAAATTCACCTCAAAACTCGTGAAAAGAAATTTAGAAGCGTCAGTAAAACGTTCCATCCCCTTGGCTGTGCCCACCCTCTGCTGTGGTTTCTGAGAACACAGCACAGGCTCAGGTTTTGCCCCTTTTGGAGATGTTTTTAAACAGGCAGCTCCTGTTTGTGTTTTCTCTGCGATGCTCCTGAACACAAACACTATCAGGGAAATGGATTTTGCTCTGGGCTTATCTTCCTTTCACTAGGACTCAGAGAAAACCTTCCAGGTAAATGTTTGTGGCCTCACACAGCTCTGCAGATTGCTGCTATCATCTTGATGGCAAAAATATGGGACTCCCATTTCTGCCTCCTGGGAGGTTAAGAAAATTACTTAAATTTCCCTTCATTTCCCAGAGTGTCCTTTGAAAGGAGAAATACCCACATCAGCCCCGGAAGCACCGGGCAGAGCCCTGCTCTTCCTCACCCCTCCAAATGGAAGGAGCAGAAAATTGACAGCCCAGCTCAAGGGGAGGGAGGAGAAACCTGAGGGGTCAGCACAGGACGATTTCAGCTCCTCAAAAATCAACCTGTGCTGAAGGAAGGGTTGGGCACTCACTTAACCTGTGCTTAGCCTCAGTTCTGCTCCTTGTCTGGCAGATCCTCAACGTTCTGTGGGTTTTTTTCCCCTTCACTTCCATTATTCTGCATTTTGGAGGATGCAGAAAATTTATGTATAAACCCAGTGGGCAGATTTAGGACCCATCTATTTGCAGGAGCTCTGAGTTAAGGAGTCAGATTTCATCATCATCATCATCATCATCATCATCATCAATTTCTGGTGATTAATAATTCAGGACTGCTGAGGAGGATTCTTGGTTGGTTTCTATCTGGTAAAACATGGTTTGTGTAGGAGAGTGTCAGTCCTGGCAGCAGCCACCATCCCTGCTGGTGAAAGTGCCATTCCCCTTCCTAAATAATGGCCAAATTCTGCCTTTTTTTCTTGCCTCTGAGTCTCAGATTGGTTCTTGGCTCTTTAAAGGTCTCACAATAGAGGATGTGCAGAGGAGTTGCAGCCCACCTGGATTTCAGAGCATCTTTCATTTGCATTGGCTGGGCTGCTCCTGTTTGAATTTTGGCCAGGATGGCCAGAGCAGGAGAGCCAGGCAGGTTCTCCATGTGCAGCTCCTCCCTGTCTGCAGCTGGCAGTGACAGCCCACTCTGGGCTCCAGGCTGCTCTGACACCACAAATAACCATTTTGGGGGAAAAAACAACAACAAAAAAGGCAAATCTGGCTTTGCCTTTGTGTTTAAAGCTGGCTGAAGCACCAGGAGGGACTGGAAGGAGATGATCTTTCAGGGCCCTTCCAACCCAAACCATTCCACAATTCTTTGATTTGTACAGCCAGAAAGAAGAGATTTCCTTCTCCCAGAAGGAAGGAATGCAATCCAGTGGCAGTGGAGGGCTCAGACTGGAGCAGATGTTGCTGGAGATTTTCTGCTCCTCCTCAGCACATCTTGAGAAGGGCACAGCCCTCATGGATCGTGTCCAGGAGGCTTTTTCCCTTTCTGAGCTCCCTGTGCTCAGATCTTCAGGATAAATACCAACTTCTTTCCCTCAAAATGTGTTTTCTGTACTTTACCATTCTCTAAATTGCTGCTGCACTCTGATCACTTCCGGAAGTTTTTAATTGATGCGTCGCTGAAAAAATCTTAAACCAGCAGCTTGCTCTTGTCTGTCAGATTTAGTGTTTGGTGGTTTGGATGTAGGAAAAAAAACCAAAGACATCAAAGCAATCATTTTAATGAAACCACAGACTGTTTTCAGGGTTTTTTTGTCTCCATTATGTTGCAGTTTATCCTGGAGCAGGGGAGTTGTGCAGGGAGAGCATAAAAACCTCCTGGGAGGGGGCTAATTACACACAGGGGGTAATTGCAGTGATTAATTGGCTCAGTGGCTCTGCAGTGCTTACCTGGCCCCAATAATGAATTGTTGGAGGGCTGGGACCAGGTGTCCATTTGAAATCCATGGAAATGCTCTGTGTTTCTCAGTGCAAACCTCTGATTTCTGGGGCTGCTGCTCTTTTGGGGTGTTCTGTGTCCAGTTCTGTGTCTGGAGCTGCCAGGCTCAGTCCCACACTGGGGCAGAGAACATTTCTGTTCATTCAGAGGTGTGGGCTGCTTTGGGGTATTTTTATGTGGATTTGGGGTGGTTCCCATGCTCAAAACCATAAACCAGCCACTAAAGAGAGACCAAACCACTCCTGCATGACCATTTGTTCAATGTATTTAAAGAAATATTATATACATATAAATATATATATTATATATATGCAGTATATTTAAAGAAAAATGTATTGCATAAAATATATGCAATATAGTTAAAGAAATATTACATATATGGATATTAGAGAGAAATTTTTCACCAAAAGAATAATAAAGCACTGGAATGCTCTTCCCAGGGAGGTGGTGGAATCACCATCTCTGGATGTGTTTAAAAAAGCCTGGACATGGCACTGGGTGCTATGGTCTGGGTGAGGTGTCAGGGCACAGGTTGGACTGGATGATCTCAGAGGTCTCTTCCAACCTCATCATGCTGGGATTGTGTGAAATATGATTTTCAAAAGAATAAAAATACAGGAAGGCCAAATTCCCACCCTGGGTGCTCACACAGCCCTTCAGGTTTTCTGGTTCCTCTCTCCACCATGAGATTGAGGGCTGTGTCTGTTGGACACATGCCTCATGCCCTGGAAACCCACAAGAAGAGTTTCAGTAGGTATATTTTTACCCCAATGGGCTTCAGCAGAAGCTTTGAAACAATTAGATCGGGTCGGATGTTGGCTCAGTAAGCAAGTTAATGCCACATCCTCTGCAATTAGTGATATGTTAACTGATGTAGATAGTGTTAAGCATGCTACTCTTCAAAACAGAGCAGCAATTGATTTTCTTTTACTGGCACAAGGACACGGTTGTGAAGAATTTGAAGGTTTGTGTTGCATGAACCTATCCGATCACTCTGAATCCATCCACAAAAGTATACAAAAATTAAAAGATTTGACTGCCCAAATTAAAGAAGATGGTAGTTCTTGGTTGGATGATTTGTTCCAAGAATGGAGCTTTGCACCTTGGCTAAGGCAACTTTGCAAGATAGGTCTCTATGTCCTTGGTGTTTTAGTATTGATATTGATAGTGATTCCCTGCATACTTCATTGTGTGCGGAGAATGATGAACAAAACAGTCCGAGAAATCTTTGTCATTCAAGAAAGAGAGTTAGGTAATAAGAATACAGAGAGTGTTCGTAATCTTACAGAGATGCCCGATGAAGGCATCGAAATGGAAGAAGGTTTTGAGTTCAGACCCTGGAATCGACAAGAATTTTTTGAAACATGACTCGTAACTTATCAGACATGATTCATTCACTTATCAGACATGGTTCATTCACTTTTTCACGGACTGGGCCTTCACAGCATTAAGTTGCTGTGCTGTAATATAGCAACGCTTAGTATCAGCAAGAGCAAACCTTCCGCAAATTGTATAGAAAAATATTATAGTAAGGCTAAGAAACGCAAGTAGTCAACGACACGCATATGACGGTCTCTATATGTATCAGCAGGGAGGGGGAATTGTTGGAATCCTAAAAATCAGAGGGTTTTGAGAAAGGAAAATGCAGGCCTGGGAAAGCTGGGAAAGTTAGATGCTAAAGCAGCAGAAATATTAGTAATGCAAACGTGAGAGAATGTGAGAATAGAACAATAGGCCTATGTTAGATGCTGCCTTAAGTAATAACAAGTTTACTTAATGTATATCTTTAGAAGGTTAAAGTTCTGAATAGACTTTTGTGCTTTGACACTAATGAACAAGCTATTGTTTGAAACTAGGCCGCACGTGTGCTTTATATTATTGGATGAAAGTATTGTCAATGTTCTTATTCTCTAAATGTGATTGGCTGAAACGCAGATGGAAATGGCTTTATGATGTGCTGTAACACTAAGTCTCTTTGGCATTCTGCTTGGTTCAGTGAGAGGTTGCATCCATTTTGTCTCCATTGTTGTAACAATGTGTTGAGCTGGATGCTGAATAAATCTCTCTGACGCTGACCACAGTGTCCCGTTCCGTTCGTGTTATGTAAATAGATTTTTGCCAGGGCAGTGGCGCCTCATGTTGGGGCATTTTGTCTAGCCTAGAAAAAAGAAGAAAAAATTCGACGGTTCTCTGCCCTTGGAGACCCAGATGTTAATAAGGAGAGACTGTTGCATCCCCTGGTTTTCTACGTCTTTAGTGTATGTAAGTAACTTAGTATAAGGGGCGTCTGGGTAACGTGATGGGAAACAATTTTTCGGACTCAGAATGGAACGTCTTTCATGATCTTGACAAAATATTACAGGAAAAAGGACGTTCAGATATCTCAAAAACTGAGTTAAAGGAGTTATTAATCTGGACTAAAGCTAATACTCCAAATATAAACTTGCAGTCTGCTTTTACTTTTGTTTTTTGGGATCAGATAAACTGGAGACTTTATAATCTATTTACTCTCAAAAAGGAAGAATCTGCTGGTAAACTTATGCCTGCTTGCCGTGTTTTAATGGAAACTTTTAAACCGAATGACTGTAATAGACAGTCCTCGAACTTGTTAAACAAAGTATCTTGTTCAGATTCTTCAAATTCAAGTGAAACCGAGTTAAAGTCTTTATCGGGAGGAATTTCGGGGGTCGCTCCGGTTGCTTCTCTCTCTCCTGATCCGTCTGGTCCTGGCTCGGGGGTTGCTGATCCATCCAGTTCAGATCCCGGGGGGGCTGACTGTGTTGCTTCTTCCAAAAACTGTGAATTGGAACGATTTGCCTCTCCGGGTGTGTCCCCTGTTTCTTCCGAGCGGGTCGGTGTTTCTGCAGCTGAGAGTGGTTCTTCAAACCCCCCTCTGGGAAAAAACGAACTTTTACCGTGTCGCGAAAAAGGTTCAGAATCAATGTTGCACTCTGGAAATGATAATTTGCTTAATGTGTCTCTCGGTTGTAAGGATAGTCGTTCTGAAGGGAAAAATATTCAGTTACAGAAGCTTTGTGATAAGGAAATTGCTTGTCCTGAAAATACTCAAACTAAGAATGTTGATTTTGATTTTGCTTTGCAAGGTGCTGTGGGGGGGGGAATCTCTACTGTTTCCCCTTCGCAGGAAAATGTCACATTGAATTCTGTTTCTCAAGGTGCTTTGCTTTGTGATTCTGGGAGTTCTATGTTGGTAAACTGTTCAAATAAGTCATTGCCTGGGTTTTCTGTTGTTTGTCAGAATTCTAACACAGAGAATGGCAAAATTAGAGCTGTGGATTTGCTTTCTGCAAGTAGGACAGAGGGAGCAATCCCCAAACAAAAAAGTATGCTTAAAGTAAGTGATTTTCAAAAGGTTTCAGAGGGAAAACAGACTGAGATTTTAAATACTTCCAGTTTTGGTTTTTCTGGTGGTAGGAAAAATATTATTTCTCAGTCAGTGCGTGATATTGGCAGGGTCTCAGAGTTCTCTCAGGATGATGTTGGCTGTTACCCAGCTCCTTGTGAAACATGCCTTTGTTCTTTGGAAATTAGCAAGAATAAAAATTCAAGGTTGTGTTCCTTACAGAAAACAAATGCTGGCTGCATTCCACAAATTAAAGAACACTCCCATTTCGTAGAACACTCCCCTCTCCCAGCCCCTCTGGGAGGGACTCCCGGGGGGGAGTGGTCCTTGACCAAGCCCACCTCCGTCCCTCCTGGCAGGACTTCAAGAGAGGCGTGTTGTTGTTCAGAGGTCCCTGCCCAGAATTCAGGAGTATGTGCTCACGCCTTTACTGGCAGAGCTCCCGGGAAGGACAGTAGTGTCCTTGCCAAGAATTCAGATGCTGGCCGGAGTCCCGGAGAAACTGGTTGCTGTAGTGACTTCTCTGGCATGAATTCAGATTCTGGCCTGGTTCCCAGGGCTTCTGTTGTTAAAGAAACAGTCCTTTTAAAACAAGAACCACCTTTAAATTTACCTAATTGGTCTGATATTAATCAGAAATTGGAAAAAGATTGGGATTCAAAGAATCTCCTTGCATTGCCTGTTCGTTACGGCCGTCGTGATGCCAATCCTACTTATGAGAGTCTCTCTCATCATGATATAAAAGAATTGCGTCTCGCACTGAAAGATAGTGGATTTTCCTCTCCTTATTTTAATACAGTGTTGAAAAGTGTTTTTAATACCTATGATTTAGTGCCTGCTGATTGTCGAAATCTGGCCTCTTTAATTTTAACCAATTCACAATATCTTTTATGGGAACTTCAATGGAAAAAGCTTCTTAATAAGTTGATTGAAAAATATGTTGACACTAATTATGCCCATTTAGATGTTGTTCAATTGGCTGGTGATCCACCTTACCATAGAGCAGAAAATCAAGCAGCAGAATTGCCTCGGCCTGTATTAACAGATATTAAAGAGGCTGCTAGAAAAGCATTGTTTTCAGTGGAGCCAGCTGGTACACATATTAATGCTTATACCTTAATTAGACAAGGTGAAACAGAAACCTTTGGTTCTTTTCTAGATAGATTAACTCAAGCAGTTGAAAAGCAGTGTCAGGACGAACAAGCTCGTCCTCATCTTATTCAAAATCTTGCTTTTGTAAATGCTAATGATGAATGTAGAAAAATTATCTCAGCCTTACCTGATCAGCCTCCAACCATTACACAGATGCTAACAGCTTGCAGCCGAGTTATGAACCAACAAAACTTTTCAAATTCACAGGTCACTGTTTCAAATAAGACCTTGGAAGACAATTTAACACAACGAATTGATAAAATTGAAAAGCTTTTGGAAAAACAGGAAAAAATTTGGGAAAATACTGTTAGCTCTGTGCAGTTGGACTCTGATAAAAGGCCTTGTTGCTTTGCTTGTGGTAAATCAGGTCATCTTAGAAAGGACTGTCGTGTGAAACCATTTTCATACAATCAACTTTCTATATGTCCACGATGCCGAAAAGGGAGGCATCTTTCTAGACATTGTCGCTCTATGTTTGACATTCAAGGCAGGCCTCTGTCGTTAAACTTCAAAAACAGCGCGCCTTGCCACCGCGCTCAGACACAAATAGTGGTACCATCTGGCAATCAGAGACCCAATCAAATGATATTAATACCTCAGTCGTCTATCCCTCAATCAATCAATCCTCAAATGGGTCAATGCTCTCAAATGCAAGACTCGAATTGGCTTCCTCAAAGTTAATTCATCTTTTAAATGATTCATCCTGGGTTAATATTCCTACTGGAATTATTAACCCTTGTCAACAAGAACAAGAATTTTTAATTTTAGGCAAATCAGACAACAAAATTTTTGGACTTTCAATTCTTCCTACTGTTGTTTCAGTGAATCCTAATGAAGAGCTAATGATTTTAGCTCTTGCACTTGATGTTCCTATGGTGATTCCTCCAAATACACCTGTTGCTATTGCATTCTTGTTACAGATAAATCCACTCAAGCAAAGCAACTTTTCTACTAGTACCTCTGGTCCAGAGGTCTTTTGGGTGCAATGTTTAGATCGTGACCGACCACAACTGACTTGTACACTGACTCAT
Organism: Geothlypis trichas; assembly: GCA_009764595.1. NCBI lineage: Eukaryota > Metazoa > Chordata > Aves > Passeriformes > Parulidae > Geothlypis > Geothlypis trichas. The sequence continues at coordinate 3,045,592 of CM019928.1, forward strand.
TGTGGTAAAACAATTTTTGTTACAGGCATGCCAGATACTGGTGCAGATGTTACTGTAATTTCTCACAGGTTCTGGCCCAATGATTGGGATTTGGTAGCTCCTTCCGGTTCCCTTACAGGGATTGGAGGTGCTACTGTGTGTTTGCAAAGTGCATCCATGATTAACATTACAGGTCCTGAAGGAAAGACTGCAACAGTGCGTCCTTTTGTTGTTCAGAAGCCTCTCACTGTTTGGGGAAGAGACGTCCTGTCCCAATGGGGAGCAAAACTGGAAGTGGGCCTGTGACGACCAACACGTCGAAGCCTGTTACCTTAAAGCTAACCTGGAAAACTGATCACCCTGTATGGGTTGATCAATGGCCTCTGACAGAGCAGAAATTGAACATTCTTAATAAATTAGTAAAGGAACAATTACAGCTAGGTCACATCGTTCCTACCAATAGTCCCTGGAATTCTCCAGTCTTCGTCATCCACAAGAAGACATCAGGACTCCTGGAGATTGCTTCATGACCTGAGGAGAATCAATGAAGTGATTGAAGACATGGGACCCCTTCAGCCTGGACTCCCATCATTATCGATGATTCCAAAAGACTGGCCTCTCGTCGTAATTGACTTAAAGGACTGTTTTTTCCATATTCCACTTCATCCTGATGATGCTCCAAGATTTGCCTTTTCGGTTCCTGTCATCAATCGAAGAGAACCAGTACATAGATATCACTGGAAATCTCTTCCGCAAGGGATGAAAAATTCGCCTATCATTTGTCAATATTTTGTCGCACAGGCATTGTCTCCTGCTCGCCAGAAGTTTCCAAGATCCATGATTCTACACTACATGGATGATTTACTCATTGCAGCTTCAACGCAAGAAGAGGTGGAAGATACCCGTGCCTGCGTTGTCACTGAAATCCAAAAGGCTGGACTTAAAATTTCTACTACGAAAATTCAAGAAATTCCACCCTGGAGGTACCTAGGATGGAAAATGACTGAGACGACAATAACACCACAGAAGATACAGATCCGGACAAGTGTCAATAACCTACAGGAATTACAAAAACTTCTAGGAGAAATCAATTGGGTTCGCCCAGTTTTGGGAATTACCAATGATGAACTTAGTTCACTTTTTGATCTGCTGAGAGGCAGCTGCGATCTCACTTCTCCAAGAACTTTAACACCTGAAGCTCGTGCAGCCCTTGACAAGATCACTGAATCTCTTCAAAAACGACAGGCTCATCGCTGTGTTCCGGAAAAGCCTTTCTTCTTTGCAGTTTTAGGAGAAAAGATGCAACTTTGTGGTCTCATTTTTCAGTGGGATCCTTCTGGGTCAGATCCTTTGTTGATAATAGAGTGGGTTTTTCTTCCTTACAGGTTTTCAAAAACTATTACTACAGTTTTAGAAATGATAGCACAACTTGTAATTAAAGCCAGAACCAGATTGTTAACTCTAGCAGGCCAAGAATTTTCAGTTATCTATTTACCTTTGAAAAAAGATTACTTCAATTGGGCAATGCAAAATTCTGATGATCTACAATATGCATTTTTGGCTTTCCCAGGTATTTGTTCTGTTCATTATCCAGCTCACAAACTATTGCAAGCAAAATTGTGTTTCAAAGAAAAACCTAAATTAAGTCAAGAGCCTTTGAATGCAGTGACTCTCTTCACTGATGGCTCAGGCAAAAGCCACAAATCAGTTATAACCTGGCTGAATCAAAAAACTAATGCTTGGGAATCCGACATTCAAATTGTAGAAGGTTCTCCTCAAATTGTTGAGCTTGCTGCTGTGGTTCGGGCTTTTCAACTTTTCCCTCAACCTTTTAATTTGATCACGGATTCCGCCTATGTTGCTAATGTAGTTAAAAGAATAGAGGGGTCAGTTTTAAAAGATGTTAGTAATGCTATCTTGTATCGTTGGCTTTCATGTCTTTTTACAACCTTGCAATATAGAACTAATCTATATTTTGTTTCTCACATTAGGGCTCATTCCTCGCTTCCTGGATTTTTAGTGGAAGGAAACGCAAGAGCGGACAATCTAACAATGGTCATTTCAAACACTTTACCAAACATTTTTGAACAAGCAAAATTAAGTCATGCTTTCTTTCACCAAAATGCACAAGCACTTATGCGAATGTTCCAAATTACTAAAAGTCAAGCTAAAGCTATCATCAATACTTGCCCTGACTGTCAGCTTGTGCAGCCTCCTGTTTCTATGGGAGCTGTCAACCCACGAGGTTTGCAAAGTCTACAGTTATGGCAAACTGACATCACTAAATATCCATCCTTTGGTAAATTTAAAAATATTCATGTGTCAGTAGACACATTCTCTGGTGCGCTTTTTGCTTCCCTTCACACAGGTGAAACTGGCAATCATGCCTGTCATCATTTTTTGCAAGCTTTTGCTTCATTGGGTGTACCTCAAGAAGTAAAAACTGACAATGGTCCCGCATATACATCTCAAAAATTGGCCACTTTTCTAAATGAATGGGGTGTTCGTCACATCTTTGGTATTCCTCACTCTCCCACAAGTCAAGCAATTGTTGAAAGAGCACACCAAACATTAAAACGCATCTTAGATCAGCAGGGGGGGGGAGCTGAGGCCACACCTCAGATGAGGCTGAACAAAGCTTTGTATGTCCTCAATTTTTTAAACAGTTCAGATGCAGAACCTGATCCTCCGATCTTTAGGCATTTTTTAAACAATACACAGGCAAAATTGAAGGAAAATCCTCCTGTTCTAGTTAGAAACTCAGATTCTGGTCAAATTGAAGGTCCTTTTCGTTTAATAACATGGGGCAAAGGGTATGCTTCTATTTCTACAGGTGCTGGAATTAAGTGGGTTCCTGCCAAAAACGTCAAACCATATCGCACTCCAGAACGTGTTGGCGAGCCGAGAACCGAGGAAGCAAGCACGCAGACGTGAGCCGAGCGGAGGGATCCCGGGTCACGCCTGACGTTCCTTGTGCCTGACGTTCTTTGTGCATCGGTGGAACCTGCAAACCCTGATTTTGTGTTAATTTATAATTATGTCAATTGTGTATTCAATGTTTGTTTAACAGAGCTGACTTTTGGCAGAAGTTTAAAGCTTTGGTTTCTTGAGAGCCACATCCCTAATTTCGATAAAAGTTATGCCAAAAATTAGCTCATGAAAAAGATGGATCAACTGCAATTTCTTTGTTGGTATTGGTTGTTTTTAATTGCTTTTTGTCGTGCAGATTTGCCTGTGGAACAACCGAAGACAAATGTTTGGGTAACCTTAGCCAAGGCAGCCAGCTCAGATACTATATGTTTGTCTAATTCGGAACCAGAGAAACCTTTCTCAACCTGTCTGGTGGGTGTGCCAGTAAAAGAGTTGCCCTCGGTCAAAAAACAATCTAATGGTAAAGCAGGTGAAATTGATAAGGTAAACCATCCTACATTGAATTGGAATGTTTGGGCCAAAAAACTTCCTAGGGCAGCTTCTGAACCCCAAGAATTAGAAATCCTTGGTTCTTTAACCATGGACTTTTGCTTTACCTTCATTGCTAGTGCCTTGCGAAAAGGAGATCCCCCAAAGTATAATGTTACTCCTCATTATTTTGCATACAGAAATTTGAGTTTTTGGTGTAATTTTTCAAATAGTTGGAATGTGCTTTCTGAGGCTGACCAATATCCACGGCAATTACCGAAAGGGTATTGGTTCATTTGTGGAGACAGAGCTTGGCAAGGCATTCCGGCACATCTTGAAGGTGGCCCTTGTAGTATTGGGATGCTCACTGTCATTGCACCATCTGCCAAAGCAGTCATGAAGAAAAAACAAAGAAAAACGAGAGCTGTTCGGCATTATGAGGAAAACTGTCAAAGTGATTTCATGCCTTGGAAATCCACAAGAAGAGTTTCAGTAGGTATATTTTTACCCCAATGGGCTTCAGCAGAAGCTTTGAAACAATTAGATCGGGTCGGATGTTGGCTCAGTAAGCAAGTTAATGCCACATCCTCTGCAATTAGTGATATGTTAACTGATGTAGATAGTGTTAGGCATGCTACTCTTCAAAACAGAGCAGCAATTGATTTTCTTTTACTGGCACAAGGACACGGTTGTGAAGAATTTGAAGGTTTGTGTTGCATGAATCTATCAGATCACTCTGAATCCATTCACAAAAGTATACAAAAATTAAAAGATCTGACAGCCCAAATTAAAGAAGATGGTAGTTCTTGGCTGGATGATTTGTTCCAAGAATGGAGCTTTGCACCTTAGCTAAAGCAACTTTGCAAGATAGGTCTTTATGTCCTGGGTGTTTTAGTATTGATATTGATAGTGATTCCCTGCATACTTCATTGTGTGCGGAGAATGATGAACAAAACAGTCCGAGAAATTTTTGTCATTCAAGAAAGAGAGTTAGGTAATAAGAATACAGAGAGTGTTCGTAATCTTACAGAGATGCCCGATGAAGGCATCGAAATGGAAGAAGGTTTTGAGTTCAGACCCTGGAATCGACAAGAATTTTTTGAAACATGACTCGTAACTATTATCAGACATGATTCATTCACTTATCAGACATGGTTCATTCACTTTTTCACGGACTGGGCCTTCACAGCATTAAGTTGCTGTGCTGTAATATAGCAACGCTTAGTATCAGCAAGAGCAAACCTTCCGCAAATTGTATAGAAAAATATTATAGTAAGGCTAAGAAACGCAAGTAGTCAACGACACGCATATGACGGTCTCTATATGTATCAGCAGGGAGGGGGAATTGTTGGAATCCTAAAAATCAGAGGGTTTTGAGAAAGGAAAATGCAGGCCTGGGAAAGTTGGGAAAGTTAGATGCTAAAGCAGCAGAAATATTAGTAATGCAAACGTGAGAGAATGTGAGAATAGAACAATAGGCCTATGTTAGATGCTGCCTTAAGTAATAACAAGTTTACTTAATGTATATCTTTAGAAGGTTAAAGTTCTGAATAGACTTTTGTGCTTTGACACTAATGAACAAGCTATTGTTTGAAACTAGGCCGCACGTGTGCTTTATATTATTGGATGAAAGTATTGTCAATGTTCCTGTTCTCTAAATGTGATTGGCTAAAACGCAGATGGAAATGGCTTTATGATGTGCTGTAACACTAAGTCTCTTTGGCATTCTGCTTGGTTCAGTGAGAGGTTGCATCCATTTTGTCTCCATTGTTGTAACAATGTGTTGAGCTGGATGCTGAATAAATCTCTCTGACGCTGACCACAGTGTCCCGTTCCGTTCGTGGTACTGTACATAGATTTTTGCCAGGGCAGTGTCCTTCACATGAATGAGAAATTTTCCATCTTTAGCGTTAAGAAAAATGTTTTGCAAGTTCATAAAATCTTTGGAGTCTTTAATGGTGGAATCACATCATCATGGAATTACCCTGGAATGGGTGGCACCCACAGGGATCATCCATCCAGCACTGGCCCTGCACAGATATCCCAAAATCCTGAACCCTCCTGGAGCTCTGGCAGTTTTGGGGCAGTGCCCATTCCCTGGGCAGTGCCCAGCACCCTCTGGGGAAGAGCCTTTCCCTAAAATCCATCCCAAATTTAGCTGAGCCCTCCACCTGTCCAGAAAACACCCCAGGAATATAAAAATTCCAGGTGGCCAAATGCAGGATTCTCAAGCAGATAAATAAGGATTTCACTGCAGGCAGTGCAGCCTGATTTTCAAGGCAGGTTCTGCTGGATCATTGAAAAATAATCTCATTTAGGGGTTTTATTCCTACAGCTAATGTTGGTTTCAGAAATCTATAGCTCAGTGCTGCATCTTTCCCAGATTTGTCTCTTAATTCACCGGCCCATGTGATGTCTCACATTTTAGACATCAGAGAGTTTTTCCTGGAATAAGGAAATATTACCAAGTTATTTGCAGTCACTCGGTGTTCCCTCCCCTAATGGATTCTGTGGCACTCAGTGTGCACTTACCTCACTTTTATCTCTGCCCATCACCCTGGCACTGGAGCCTTTCCCATCACAGCAAAATCTCCTTCCCTGAAATGCTGCTGGAGCATGAGGGGCTGTTTGCTCTGGAAATAAACCCAGAGGACAAAGCCCAGCGAGGAGCTGCAGCTGCATTGGGATCTCAGAGCCCCCAGGCCACACCGAGGGTCTCTGTGGAACAGGATTCTCCTCCAGCCAGCTCCCATGAGCTCCTGCAGATCTGTTCCACACCCAAGACACCTCAGCTACCTCAGAAGGTATAAAATCAGCAGGATGGCTTCTGTGGCAGTGTTGGAAACAAAAAGGTTTTAATAAAAGGCAAAATAACAAAACTCTTTACAGAGAAAAACCCAGCCAGGTGCAAGAGGTTCTTGCTCCTGGTAAAACACTGTGGGGTGTTCACAGGGGTGCCAGGACCAGGGAGGAGATGAGAATCTTGACTCCGTGTTTCAGAAGGCTGATTTATTATTTTGTGATATATTATATTAAAAGAAAACGATATATTAAAACTATTCTAAAAGAACAGGAGACAGGATTTCATCAGAAGGCTGGCAAGGAATAGAAAGGAATGGAATGATAATAAAATCTTGTGACTGACCAGACAGTCCAATACAGCCTGACTGTGATTGGCCATTAATTAAAAACAACCACATGAGACCAATCACAGATGCACCCCTTGCATTCCACAGCAGCTGATAATTATTGTTTTTCTTTTCCTCTGAGGCTTCTCAGCTTCTCAGGAGAAAAAATCCTGGCAAAGGGAACATATCATGGCTACAAAACTCCTCACAAAACCAATTTGTGTATTTGTTCTCTTCTATTTCTAGTAAAATACTCAGGTGGGATTTTTTGGCTCCTGTGCAATTGGCTGTCCTTAAGTTTGAGGTGCAGTCCCCCAGGTCCTATGAGATGTTTCCTCCTCATTGAGGAGAGAAAATTCTGGGCTCTTTTCCTTTTTTAAGGAAACGAAGGATGGTTTTGTCACTCCAAGAGTGACAGTGGGTTGGAGGGTGACAGTGCCACCTCTCCAATGACACTGGACAAACCAACAGCCCATCGAATTCCTCCTCCTCCAGAGAAGAATGTAAAAACAATAATTATTTACATAAAAGTGTGTGAGAAACTCCTTTACAAGAATGTGAACATCAGAAGGTTCAGAAGAACTTAAAAAATCAGGGCGACACTTGAGTGTTGCAATAGGACACGAAATAAAACAACCTGGGCACTGGAACTGCAAGGGAAGAGGAAGGGAAGTTCATTTCCTGGCTCCAACATTTATAGATTTCCAAAAGTGACAGTGGGTTGGAGGTGACAGTGCCACCTCTCCAATGACACTGGACAAACCAACAGTCCGTCAAATTTCTTTTCTTCCAGAAAAGAATGCAAAACAATAATTATTTACATAAAAGTGTGTGAGAAACTCCTTTACAAGAATGTGAACATCAGAAGGCTCAGAAGAACTTTTAGAACTCAGTCCTCTGACCCCCCCAAATCTCCCTCTTTAAACCAAACCCTCCGTGACCTTTCCAAGAGATCTCCAACGTTTCCTCCCCGCCCCGCGGGTGTTGTGAGGATTAATTAATGTTTGTAAATCCCCACGAGCTCTTTGGATGGAACTGCTGGGGCTCATTAATATTAATAATAACAGATGAGCCCCGGCCAGGCTGTGCTACAGGAATGGATTAACATGAATCAAGCAATCAACAGCAGCAAATCGAGGCCGGAGCCGCGGGCAGGGCGTGCAGCTGGTGGGATGTGACAGCTGAGCCCTCCTCAGTCACTTCCACTGGAATTCAAACTGTCTGCCTGGCCCCAAGGCAGCCAGGAGTCACCTGCTGCTCACATTTGCTTTTTCCAGCCCTGGATTTTCGTTGTCATCCTCTGTGAGTTGTCTTCAGCATGACCCAAGTCAACAGAGGAGATTTCGGGGGGTTCTGCAGGGACTGGGGGCAAATTTGGGGACATTGGCCCAGGAGAGACTTTTTCCTTCTGCAGGGCTTTCACCACTGGGGCTGTTCCTTCTCCAAAGGAGCTGACTGGAAAAATAGAGGGTAAAAAAAAAAAATTAAAAAATAAATGAAGGAACAGAAACTGGAGGCAAATTTGGTGCCGTTCCCATGGGGACATTGGTCCAAGAGAGACTTTTCCTTCTGCTTTCACCACTGCATTTATCCATGATGGGGCTGTTCCTTCTCCAAAGGAGCTGACTGGAAAAAGAGAGGGAAAAAATAAAAAAAAGAAATGAAGGAGGGAAATTGGATGCCATTCCCATGGGGACATTGGCCCAGGAGAGACTTTTCCTTCTGCTTTCACCACCACATTTCTCCATGATGAGGCTGTTCCTTCTCCAAAGGAGCTGACTGGAAAAAGAGAGGGTAAAAACAAAATAAAAAAGAAATGAAAGAACAGAAACTGGAGGCAAATTTGATGCCGTTCCCATGGGGACATTGGTCCAAGAGAGACTTTTTCCTTCTGTTCACCACTGGGGCTGTTCCTTCTCCAAAGGAGCTGACTGGAAAAATAGAGGGGAAAAAAAAATAAAAGAAGTGGAGGCACAGAGAGTGGATAATCTGCCAGTGTATCCGAGGAAGAGTGGGATGCACTTCCAGTACCTCGGGGGTTTCAGGGGGCTGGAGAAGGACTTTCCACAAGGACATGGAGTGGGAATGGTCTTGAGCTGAAGGTGGGGAGGTTCAGGTGAGATATTGGGGAGAAATTTGTCCCTGTGAGGGTGGGGAGGGGCTGGGATGGAACTCCCATTGCAGCTGTGGCTGCCCCTGGATCCCTGGCAGTGTCCAAGGCCAGGCTGGACATTGGGGCTTGGAGCATCCTGGGATAGCTGGAGCTGTCCCTGCCCATGGCAAGGGGCTGGAATTCCATGGCCTTTGAGGTCCTTTCCAACCCAAACCACTCCAGGATTCTCCCCATGGAAATGCAGTCACTGCCCTCCTCTCCTGGCCCCCCTTTCAGCTGCCAGATGCTCTGGAAGTTCAAGTGCCCAGCGAATTCACCCTTTGCACTCCTTTACTGTGATCGTTCCTCGATGCATTTCCTTCTCCCAGGACAGGATTTCACACGGCAGAGCTCAGTCCTTCCCTGCAGCATTTTCCCCTGGGGGATAATTTGCCTGTTGTCGTGTTGAGTCATTTATTTAATGAGACAGGGCGAGCCCTGAGTGGAAGCTTTCCAGCACAGCTGATTAGAAGCAGAGTCCCTGAAGTGGTGTGGGGAGACATTCAACCTGTAATTATGGTCGTGGCCAGCATTCCACACCACTGGCAGAATGTGCATTTCTTCATTCAGCACCATTTCCAGGATTTTTTTGGAGTCCACCTTTGCTGTAATGACCCAGTGTGGTGAGTTATTTCCACAGCCTGATTTCATCTCCTCTGCCTGTGCCCCAATATCCGTGCAGTTTGTTGTCATTTATTCAATCCTCTTTTTTTGCTGCATTAAACTGCTTTGTATTAAACTTTGCTGTATAAAAGTCCTTTTTTTTTCCCCTGTAGCAGCAGCCCAGTCACTTGGTAAGGTTCTTGTTTGTATTGCTTTTAATTCCCACTGAGAACATTAAATCCCCAAATCTCAGATTCCACCCCCCTCCATCCCCAACAGCCCATGGAACTCCAATGTTTACGAGTTTAAGAAATTATTGTGACTTGCAAAGACATTGCTGTTACTTTAAACAATTCTGCCCAGCACAGATTAGCTTTTAGCAACATCATATTGAGGATAATCAGGATGATTACATGAATATCCAGTGTTTTCTACATGAATATTAAACACCCTCAACTTCAGGAAAGGCTCTTCCACTGCATTTTTTTGGCAAACTGCTTTTCCCCCTCAAATTCTGACACCGTGAAATGAGGGAGAACAAATGAAGTGGGCTGGGGAGTGCGTGGTGTCAGAAATGCATCCCCGTCCTTCAGTTTTGTGGCAAATAATTGTGCCCTGAGGAGTTGGCCGTGGAGCTGCTCTCTTGGCCAGCACTCAGAGCTGGCTGCGTTCTCCAGCTGCCTCCCAGCCCTGGGTCTTGGCAGGAGCCCTGAGCAGTGACACCCCAGAGGAGCTCAGTGCATCCCTCCGGGTGCCCAGAGCTGCCCAAAACCCCATCAGGGGGCTCAGAGACCCTGGCACACAGCCCAGAGCACCTGGGGGTTTGATTTTGATCTTTGGAGCGAGTTGCCAGCTTTGTATGAGGATGTGAAAGTCACACAGGTTTGAATGGTGTAATAACAAAATGATCACAGGGTGGAAATGTAGATTTTAGGGGTTTTGGTATGGGGGTTATGGGGACAAGATGGAGGAATCTGGGTGCATCCAGCCTTTCTTCTTCTTCTTCTTCTTCTTCTTCTTCTTCTTCTTCTTCTTCTTCCTCTTCTTCTTCTTCTTCTTCTTCTTCTTCTTCTTCTTCTTCTTCTTCTTCTTCTTCTTCTTCTACTTCTTCTTCTTCTTCTTCTTCTTCTACTTCTTCTTCTTCTTCTTCTTCTTCTTCTTCTACTTCTTCTTCTTCTTCTTCTTCTTCTTCTTCTTCTTCTTCTTCTTCTTCTTCTTCTTCTTCTTCTCCCTTCTCCTTCTCCTTCTCCTCCTCCTCCTCCTCCTCCTCCTCCTCCTCCTCCTCCTCCTCCTCCTCCTCCTCCTCCTCCTCCTCCTCCTCCTTCTCCTCCTTCTCCTCCTTCTCCTTCTCCTTCTCCTTCTCCTTCTCCTCCTCCTTCCCCTTCTCCTCCCTGTTTCATAAAATCTCAACTCACCCATTTTCCTCAGTGAGCCTTAACCCAGCTTGAGGCTCCACTGGTTAAACCCAAAACGCAGCATTCTGGTTTAATGCTGAGCATTATAATAAATGGGGGATGTTGTTCCACATTCCAGCACTTTTACAAACCTCTTGCCATGCAATTCTTCCATATTTTCAAATAACAACACCCAATTAAGCACTTGAATCAGTGCTGCCCTCAGCAGAGATGTAATTAAGCAGGTGTTTAAATCCCTTGTTAAATTAGTCTCTTATATTTTTCTTTCCTAATCTCCCATTACTATTCCTGTGCAGGAAATAATGGGAAAACAAATGAATCCTGAAGTTCTGGCTCCAGGCTTGTAGGGGTCAAACTGTACCAGCCATGCAAAGAAGATCTATGGGATCTAATCAAATTTGGGGGGGAAAAAAACAGCTTTAAAGAGGAGCTGGTGGATAACAGCAGTGAAAGGCAAAACATTGCTTCCCTGGGAAAGGGAAAAAGTTAAGTGAAATAAAAATCCACTTGCAGAAGGGCATTATGTGGCACTTTTCCCAAGTAATGGCTCGGCTGCTGTAATTCTGAATGCTCACAAAATGCAGCCGTGGCCCGGCCATAAAGAGAATGGGGAAACAAAGAGGTTGCTAATTCAATTACAGATGTTAGAGATCGAGCTCCCTGCTCTTCATCCAAATGAAAATTTACACTAAATAACGTTCGCATGAATTGGCTCAGCAGCTTAATGGACTAAAACTCTCCCCACTAACAGATTGCCCAGGCTCAGAGAGGTCCTGAAAATTGTGCCTCTGGTGGGTCCCTTGAACCAGGCCTCCTCTCAGAGGATAAATGGAATAAATCCACATCAGCACCTTCACTGTTCTCTTAGCTCGAGGTGCACCCAAGAGTTTCTGAGAGAGGGAGTGATGTGAAACCAGGGAAAAACCTGTGGTTTTGTTCCATTCACCCTTCAAAAAGTTTGCACATCAATGTGTGGTTCTGGTGCTTGATATGGAACACCTCAAACCTTTTCTTATGTGTTTTTAAATTCCCCAAATTCTTCCATTTTTTACAGCTATGTCTTAACACTCAAGACAGCCTCAATTCTTTAGGGTGAATTTTGAATCCTAAATGAAGCAGCAAATAACACGTTTCTGCTTAATCCCATGATTATTAAATATAGAGTGTGAAAACGCTATTGATGAAGAGCTCCTTGCTTAAAAGGTTACTTTCCTAAAAATAAAGAGGAGCCCAGGCACGTTGGCTGTGCCGGGGCTCATTTCCTCTGCCTAGCAGGGACAAAAAGCTGCGTTTAAAGGTCATCGGTTCTTTTGTATGTTAATAAACAATTAGTGTGGCTGGGAGGGAGCGGCACCAGCTCCTTCGGAACGGGCTCCTGAGCAAATTAACCATTCCTGACAGGTCCAGGATTCCGGGATGAGCATCCCCTGGATGACTTCTGAGCCTGAGAAAATGCTGCTGTTTAATCAGCTCTGCCTAACAATTATTTTTCTCCTTGACGAGCACTCTCTGGGACTCCAGTCCCCCCTCCTCCCCGAGATTATTATTTTTATTATTGTAACGTTTTGCAGCCGATAAGGAAGGAGCATTTGGAAGAGGCAATAACTGCTTTTTGCTCGCGGGCAGCTCTGCTGTGCTATGCAGATGAGTTTGGGATGTTCCTCAGACCCTGGAATGCAGCGCTGGGGGGAGATCCACAGTGGCTGTGGGGGCAGCATCCCCTTCACCCCTCTGTCCCACAGACCCTGAGTATGTGCCCCACAGACCCTGAGTATCTGCCCCAGAAACCCTGAGTATCTGCTCCACAAACCCTGAGTATCTGCCCCACAAACCCTGAGTATGTGCCCCACAGACCCTGAGTATCTGCCCCACAAACTCTGAGAATCTGCCCAACACCACCCTGAGTATCTGCCCCACAAACCCTGAGTATTTGCCCCACAAACTCTGAGTATCTGCCCCAGAAACCCTGAGTATCTGCCCCACAGACCCTGAGTATCTGCCCAACACAACCCTGAGTATCTGCCCCACAGACCCTGAGCATCTGCCCCACAAACCCTGAGTATCTGCCCCTCAAACCCTGAGTATCCACTGCACACAAACCCTGAGTATCTGCCCCACAAACCCTGAGCATCTGCCCCACAAACCCTGAGAATCTGCCCCACAAACTCTGAGTATCCACTGAACACAAACCCTGAGTATCTGCCCCACAAACCCTGAGTATCCACTGCACACAAACCCTGAGCATCTGCTCCACAAACCCTGAGTATCTGCCCCACAAACCCTGAGTATCCACTGAACACAAACCCTGAGTATCTGCCCCACAAACCCTGAGTATCCACTGCACACAAACCCTGAGTATCTGCCCCACAAACCCTGAGTATCTGCCCCTCAAACCCTGAGTATGTGCTCCACAAACCCTGAGCATCTGCTCCACAAACCCTGAGGTGACCAAGCTCCATTTTCCAGGATTTTGAGTGGACGTGCAGCTGCTCCTGGTGCTCCCCCCAAACCCCTTGGAATGGAGTTTTGTCTGGGTACAACTCAGCTGAAAGGCAAATGCTGCGGAAAATTTACATTACACCCCAGAGTTTCATTGAGCACCGAGCATTTTTCAATTCCAGAGTGAGCTGCAAAGCTTAAACCGGGCAAAGAATTCATTATTTTAATGATAATAATTTACACTTGCATGGGAGCTTTCATCCAAGAAAATACCACCTTAGAATTTTCCCTTCACAGCCTCTCCAAGATGGGATAATTTCACCTTGATAAGTGTGTGCATTATGTTTGCCTTTGCTGCTTCTGAAGGAAAAAAAAAATGAAGATTATTATAGTTTGTACAGTTGAGTGTTTATTATAGAAATATTTTGCATTTATATTGTAGTTTTCTTAAAATCTGGATGTGATTTTAAAACCCTACTTTAAAGCCATCAATCTCCTCTTAGGGAAGATTATCCCAGTGCTGTGTCCTTGGGGAAACTGAGGGGAAACCTCCTGGGGCTGCTCTGGGTCTGGTTTTGTTTCCTTTTTGAAGGAGGCAGTGACTGATTTGCATCTCTGGGAATGGGGACCCATTACTGACATCAAATCTGTTGGTCCAGCTCAGCTGGGACCTTAAAAATCAAATATTTTCTCTTAAAAGGGAGTTCTCCATCTGCAAGCCTCAGAGTGAGGATATTTTCCATGGTTTCAGTCCAGCTTTTAATATCTTTGTCCATGGAAAACACAGCAGATCTTCCTTTTCTTTCTATAATGGCAAATTGAGCCAATTTGGCCTCTTTTGATGAGTAATAAATTCCCCAGACCAAAGATGTTTCCTTTCAGCTTTTGTCTTTTTGGAGGTTCTGTATAAATATGCAAAAGTTTATTTCCATTTCTTTTTCTTCTGCAATTCTCTTTGCACTATTTACTCATTTTTAAAAAATAAAATTGCTCTTTCCCTCCCACCTCCCCAAATCTGTTGGGAACTTTTAATTTAAACATGTGGGAGCAGCAGAAGGCAGCCCAAAAACACGGAGGCAAAACCATTTCATGGCAAGGAGCTTAAAAATCCTAAATTAGCCAAACTGGGCTTAAACAGCATTTTGCAGAGGAAATATCCCAATTACAGGACAGATTGCAGGATATATCCCCTTGGTGATGGATTTATACAGTGTTGGAACGTTGTTGAATTTATAAATAAGTTTAGATTCGATTGTGTGTGTTGGTTTGACAAGATAGGTGTCTGCTAAGGAAGGCAGGAAATGGAAAATGCAAAAACCCTCCCTCTGAATTATTATAATTTTGAAAGTAAGGGGGTCTCAGGCAAAGATATGGGAGTAGGAGTAAGGGTTCTTTATTAGGAAAATTTTAAAAATAAAGGTAAAAATAATGGTAATGATAACGATAAAAGAAAAAGAAAAGGAAGAGTAAAAATAAAAGTAAAAATAAAAATAAATAAAAATTAAAATGAAACTGAAAATAAGAATAAAAATAAGAATAAAAATAAGAATAAAAATAAAAATTAAAATTAAAATTAAAATTAAAATTAAAATTAAATTAAAATTAAATTTAAAAAAACCTGCTGTAATACAAAAACCTCAGATTGGATCCAGGTAGGAATGTTTGAAATCCCAGATTGTACCCAGGTAGGAATGTTTGAAATCTCAGATTGTACCCAGGTAGGAATGTTTGAAATCTCAGATTGTACCCAGGTAGGAATGTTTGAAATCTCAGATTGTATCCAGGTAGGAATGTTTGAAATCTCAGATTGTATCCAGGCAGGAATGTTTGAAATCTCAGATTGTATCCAGGTAGGAATGTTTGGCTCCTCCCCCTGGGCGGAGCATCTCCCCATGGGATGATGGAATTTTATCAGCCATGCAGGGACACTCAGTGGCCCATTAACAGGAGATAATTAATAATTAATGGGCCATTAACAGCAGAGATCTCCTGGAGGGAAGATTGGGTGTGGAAGAGATCAATAGAACTGCCCAAAGAACAGCAGAGAACTGCCCCAGCTCTGAGAGATGGGAACGGAATACAAACCCCACCCACATTTTGCATTTCCAACCTAAGGCATTGTATCATAAAGATTTCATGGATTATTTGGGGATTTTTCTTCTTTCTTAACTGGTGGGAGTGGCACAATTTGATCAGACTTGAACTTTAACATAACAGTAAGGTAATACAGTAATTAAAACAGTAATAAAATAGTAATTAAAATCAAACAGCAATATATTAGTGGTAGGAATAATGATAGTAGTATAATAATGTGTGATAGTATAATATATCAATTGCAATAATAATAATTATTATTAATAATAATAATTAAGTAATGAAGCTAATGTAAATTAATTAATGGAAAGATATGACCTTATTCTGCCTTTTTCCATCACTGTCACAGTTGTTCCACTGCTTTAATAAAACCCCAGCACTTTGGCTTAAAACTCACCAAAGCCTCTGATAAACTTAGAAAACCCTTTAATGTCAGCGCTGAGGACAAAACCATCAGGGCAATTAATTATTTCAGTCACATTCTAGAAGGCAAAGAAATCATTAATATGTTTTCATTCTTTATTTTCATGAGTAAATGGGGAAAAAAAAACGTAATTTTGGGCTACCCACAGGAACTCCTGCAGGATTTCATGGTTTGGATTCATGAGTTTGGTGCTGCTCCAACTGGAAAAACAGGGAGTGGGTTTTGTTCATGCCTACCTCAAAGCATCTGAGGCACAGGAATGATTAAAGGCAGTAATTATTAATTAAATGAGGCTGTTCCATGCAGAAATCCTTTGGATTTCCCCACCTGTCTGTGGACCCAGCAGTAACTAAAGCTCCTCGTTCCTTGCCAGGCTGGTTTATGTCTCCCCATCCCCACCTCTTCCCTGGTTTTCTTTTTTCCACCAGTGCCTTATTAATGAACTGTGAAAGCTGACATTTCCAATAAGGAACAATTAAATCTGGGACTAAATGAAATGAAGTCATTCATTTACAAAATAATAGCTAACAAGCACGAGGAGGAGGGAAAATGATTGCAAGTCAGGGGAAAAAAAAAAAGGAAAAAGAGTAAATTAAGTCTGACTCCATTAATGTCCTTTAAATACTTCTGCTGCTTGGAAAATTAAATGGGAAGGATTTTATTGCCTTCCTTGCAGAAGGGAGGAGGGGATGTTCAGCATGGAAAGTGTTAAAGGCAGAAATCCTGAGGTGTTGTGTGGGGAAAGGATTAAAATCGTTAATTTTCACCTTCTCTTCCTGGCAGTGGTGCTGGAGCAGGTCTGGAGCAAAGAATGGTGGAATTATGGAAGGGTTTGGGTTGGAAGGGACCTTAAATCCTGTTCAGATGGGCAGAGACGCCTCCCACTGTCCCAGGGTGCTCCAGCCTGGCCTTGGGCACTGCCAGGGATGGGGAATTCCCTGGCTGGGAACAGAGATGAATGCACTTCAGAAATAAATGCATTTCACCTAAAAATGCTGCTGGGATCAGCACTGAGGGTCCTTCCAGCCCTAAAAACCTTTCCATGGGGAAGGATCTTGGATCCAGGGACCAGGAACTGGGATGTGGGATGTGAATGGAATTACCCCAATGACAGTGAATTCCCAGCCCCAGGGGAGAAACTCTTCCAGCCCTAAGAACCTTTCCATGGGGAAAGATCTTGGATCCAGGGACCAGGAACAGGCCTGTGGATGTGGGATTGCCCAAATTACAGCAAATTCCCAGCCCCAGGGGAGAAACTCTTCCAGCCCTAAGAACTTTTCCATGGGGAAAGATCTTGGATCCAGAGAACAGAAACAAACCTGTGGATGTGGGATGTGGGATTTCCCAAATTACAATGAATTCCCAGCCCCAGGGGAGAAACTCTTCCAGCCCTAAAAACCTTTCCATGGGGAAAGATCTTGGATCCAGGGACCAGGAACAGGCCTGTGGATGTGGGATGTGGGATTGCCCAAATTACAGTGAATTCCCAGCCCCAGGGGAGGAATCCCCTGGGTCCTGCTGGGTTTCAGGGTGGGCAGAGGAGGGACAGAGCAGGAATGGATTCTGGGGATCCTGCAGAGGATCCTCCACACAATCCATGTTCTCCCTTTGTTCCATCACACTGCAAGGACAGAATTCCCTTCAAATCTCAGTGGGTTGAGGCCGAAGTGTTGATCTAAAATAAAAATGAACAACCTGGACACTGGAGCCTCCGAGGGAAGAGGAAGGGAAGTTCATTTCCTGACTCCAACATTTATAGATTTCCAAAAGTGACAGTGGGTTGGAGGGTGACAGTGCCACCTCTCCAATGACACTGGGCAAACCAACAGTCCATCAAATTCCTCCTCCTCCATAAAAGAATGCAAAGCAATGAGTTATTTACAGAAAGTCTATGAGAAAGTTCATTACAAAAATGTCAAATTCAGAAGGCTCAGAAGAACAGAGCCACCCTGAAGTGGCCCTGCCTCAGCTTCTCTGCTCTGGGGCTCCCATGGGTGCAGAATTTCCTGCCCTTCCTGAGACTCTTCAGCCCCAGCACTGCATTTCTGAGAGCTGCTCAATCCACAGCCTGTTCCAGGTTATTCCCTGGAAAATCCAGACTCATCCTCTGCTGGGTTTTCCAGGCTCTAAACCCAAACCCAAGCCCAAAACCAAACCAGGAGTGCAAACCCTGCAGGAGCCAATGGGAAAGATCCCAGCACTGCTGGCATTTCAGGGAATTTCACCTCATTTTCTGTGCCCAGTTCCAGCTTTGCCTTGCTACTTTAATACATTTTGATTTAAAATCTGTTAGGGATCAAGTAAATGTTTTGCAATCAATTATTCTTAGGGGAATTTGGAGAATTCACCATTCTTCCCTAAGAATTTGAGTTTTACTTGAATTAATCCAAGAATCTGCACCCTTTTCTCAAACATTCCCACTTGAATTAATCTAAGAATCTCCACCCTTTTCTCAAACATTCTCCTTGCAGGAGCCAGTGGGAAAGATCCCAGCACTGCTGGAATTTCAGGGAATTTCACCTCATTTTCTCTGCCCAGTTCCAGCTTTGCCTTGCTGCTACTTTAATTCATTTTGATTTAAAATCTGTTAGGGATCAAGTAAATGTTTTGCAATCAATTATTCTTAGGGGAATTTGGAGAATTCACCATTCTTCCCTAAGAATTTGAGTTCTACTTGAATTAATCCAAGAATCTGCATTTTTTTCTCAAACATTCCCACTTGAATTAATCCAAGAATCTGCACCCTTTTCTCAAACATTCCCATTTGAATTAATCCAAGAATCTCCACCCTTTTCTCAAACATTCTCCCTGCAGGAGCCAATGGGAAAGATCCCAGCACTGCTGGAATTTCAGGGAATTTCACCTCATTTTCTGTGCCCAGTTCCAGATTTTTCTTGCTACTTCAATGCATTTTGATTTAAAATCTCTGAGGTATCAAGTTAATGTTTTGCAATCGATTATTCTTCGGGGAATTTGTAGGATTCATCATTCTTCCCTAAGAATTTGAGTTCTACTTGAATTAATCCAAGAATCTCCATCCCTTTCTCAAACATTCTCCTTGCAGGAGCCAGTGGGAAAGATCCCAGCACTGCTGGCATTTCAGGGAATTTCACCTCATTTTCTGTGCCCAGTTCCAGATTTGCCTTGCTACTTTAATTCATCTTGATTTAAAATCTCTGAGGTATCAAGTAAGTGTTTTGCAATCAATTATTCTTCGGGGAATTTGGAGAATTCACCATTCTTCCCTAAGAATTTGAGTTCTACTTGAATTAATCTAAGAATCTGCACCTTTTTCTCAAACATTCCCACTTGAATTAATCTAAGAATCTCCACCCTTTTCTCAAACATTCTCCTTGCAGGAGCCAATGGGAAAGATCCCAGCACTGCTGGCATTTCAGTGAATTTCACCTCATTTTCTGTGCCCAGTTCCAGATTTGCCTTGTTGCTACTTTAATTCATTTTGATTTAAAATCTCTTCGGTATCAAGTAAATGTTTTGCAATCAATTATTCTTAGGGGAATTTGGAGAATTCACCATTCTTCCCTGAGAATTTGAGTTCTACTTGAATTAATCTAAAACTCTCCATCCTTTTCTCAAACATTCCCCACAACCCTGAGTGTCTTCTTCCCCTCAGACTGAGGAATATTTGAAAAGGAAAATTAGAAAGAGATTCAGATCCAGGTTGAAAAAAAACCCCAAAGCATTGATTTCCTCAGTTATACTTAAGGCCCTTTCCTTTTGTAAAATAAATAACCTGAATAAACACGTCAGGGAAGATTAAAACCTCATTAAAAAGTGTAAACAGAGTACAAAGGAGATAAAAAAAAAAGAAACTTGGCTGAATTGAATAATGGCAATAATAAAATCACTACCCAATAATGCCAGTTAAAAGTCCCTGCTAAGGGGGGAGATGGGAAGCAGAGCTGCTGTTATCTCCCACTCAGGATGGAGATTTCTTCTCAATAATTAGATAACATTTTAATGAATAAATTAATTCCATTATCCAGGAAACGGGGATGGTTGATAAAGCTGATTCCAAGGCAGTTCCCAAATCTAATCAGGGATATTCTGCTTGGGAGAGGGGGGAGCTGCAATATTTCTCCCTGCCCACCCCAAGGAGGCACAAACGCTGAGGCCACCGCTCCATCCCCGCCTGCACAGCAGCTCTAAAATCCCAATATTAATGCAAATTATGGCTTTCAGGCCAGCAATTATGCATTTTTATTTCACTGAGGTGAGCAGGACTGTTGCATATATCAAATGCTAAAGAAAACAACTTTATCTTCCTTTGAGGTGGCATCCTTTTAAAGACAAATTCGCAGAAAAGGTGAAATATTGCCTGGTGCAGAGGAGAGCTTGGAGAGCAGCATGAAGTTGTGGTAAAATACAGATTAAATACAGCATCATTTGGGGTCTTTTAACTCATTGTTAACTCCTCTTACTGACTCTATAAAAGAAATTTATTTATAAAAAATAAATATTTTAAAAATATTATTTTATGATATTATTTTATATAGACATAAATTCAGTTTGAGAAATCATGGTCAGGATTAGAAATAAATTCAGTTTGGAAATCATGGTCAGACATAAATTCAGTTTGAGAAATCATGGTCAGATATAAATTCAGTTTGAGAAATCATGGTCAGATATAAATTCAGTTTGAGAAATCATGGTCAGATACAAATTCAGTTTGAGAAATATTGGTCAGACTGAGATATAAATTCAGTTTGAGAAATCATGGTCAGGATTAGACATAAATTCAATTTCGGAAATCATGGTCAGGTTAGATATAAATTCAATTTGACTAATCATGGTCAGATATAAATTCAGTTTGAGAAATGATGGTCAGACTGAGATATAAATTCAATATGAGAAATCATGGTCAGGATTAGAAATAAATTCAGTTTGAGAAATCACGGTCAGATATAAATTCAGTTTGAGAAATCATGGTCAGGATTAGACATAAATTCAATTTCGGAAATCATGGTCAGGTTAGATATAAATTAAATTTGGGCAAAGATTTTAATGAGCAGCTACTCCTGCTAACTCAGGGTACCCAGCTGACAGAAGAATTTCCCAGATTTTGGTTTTTTTGGTTGATGTTGATTTTGACAGATGTAAAGGACAAATCCTTTCCTGAGGTTCCTCTCTGAAAAGTTGAGGTTTGATGTTTGTATTAATTTCTGTATATTAACATCAGACTCTGGCAAGCACAAATATTTCTCCCATAAAAAATTCAGCACTTGCTGCTAAATATTTCACAGCAGCCATAAACTTTTATCAGTCACTTTAATTGACAGGCTCCTTTAGGTCTGTTTTGTTCTGAATAATTAAATCTTTCTGTCCTCGTCAAAACCTCCCCAAACCTGGGAATATTCTGTGGCTGTCCCTTGGCAGTTGCGGGTTCTGAGTTTCTTGTTTGTCTCATTGACTCAAGATAAAACAGCACTGAGCCCTGCCCTGAAGTTTTTGGGGCTGTGAGGACTCAGGATTGGGGGCAGAAGCTGACAGTGCCCAGCCAGAATCTGTGTTTAATGGAATTTATGCATCATGGATGAGCTGTGTGAATATGCACCAGGCTGTTGTTTTTAAGGGTTAATTCTCTGTTAATGTGGGGCCTTTTTTGGCTTATTTTGCCCAGAAAGAGGCGCCTGGACTGTCCTTAACTCTTTGTTTTTATTGTTTCGTATTGTCCTAATCCAAATTGTCCAAATTTTTATTGCTGTAGTTATATTACTATTTTTATAACAATTTTATTACTATTAAACTGTTAAAATTTCAAAAACAAGTGATCGGCGCTTTTCACAAATATTTCTGTAAGGCTTGGATTTCCTTCCTTCCTTCCTTCCTTCCTTCCTTCCTTCCTTCCTTCCTTCCTTCCTTCCTTCCTTCCTTCCTTCCTTCCTTCCTTCCTTCCTTCCTTCCTTCCTTCCTTCCTTCCTTCCTTCCTTCCTTCCTTCCTTCCTTCCTTCCTTCCTTCCTTCCTTCCTTCCTTCCTTCCTTCCTTCCTTCCTTCCTTCCTTCCTTCCTTCCTTCCTTCCTTCCTTCCTTCCTTCCTCCCTTCCTCCCTTCCTCCCTCCCTCCCTTCCTCCCTCCCTCCCTCCCTCCCTCCCTCCCTCCCTCCCTCCCTCCCTCCCTCCCTCCCTCCCTCCCAAACCTTCCCTTCCCTCTCCAACTCGTTGTGTTTTGTTCCTCTGAGTGGAGCTCTCAGTAAAACCCTGACTCCAGGAGAGTTTTGTCATTGAGTGAAGGAAAAATAAACAGAATTTAACATACAGCAATCATTAGAGCACCAGCCTGTGCTCCTCATCCCTGCTGGCTCTGATGCCAGTGACCTTCCTCCTCCTCCTCCTCCTCCTCCTCCTCACAAACCCCAGCAGCCCCAAAATCCAGGACAGAAATTCAGGAGTGGGGATGAACACATCCTGCGGTGGATCCCAGGTGTTTGTGCTCCTTATCAGCCCCTGATGACAGAGCAGAGGTGGCAGACAGTGACAGGGCCCCAACGACTCCGCTCTGCCACAGAGGTGAAGAGTGCACAATTTATTTTGGAAGATAATTACGCAGCTAATTACAGCTCTTGACTCTCCTTCCCCTGCCTGTGTTCTTGGGGAGGCTGCTCTGCTCAGCTTGCACAAGACAGTGTCAGTTATTCCAAAGGTCAAAGGAGTCTCTTGTTAGCATTTGTAATTGCTGCTGATGGGGATGGAATAAATCCAGAATAAATCCAGCAGCGTTTGGGGTCATTTAACTCATTGCTAACTTCTCTTACTGACTCCATCCTGCTCTGCACCACGCTTAGGATGAGCTTCTCTGCCAATTAGGAGGTGTTTTATGTGAGTGAAAAAGGAGAAATAACCCAAAATTGGAGTTCTGGAGCTCTGGACTCCATTCAGAAGATGGGGAATGAAATAAATACAGAATAAATCCAGCAGCATTGGGGTCATTTAACTCATTGCTAACTTCTCTTACTGACTCTATCCTGCTCTGTCATCACTCTTAGGATGAGCTTCTCTAATTAGGATTTATTTAATGTGGGTGAAAGAGGAGAAATAACTAAAAACTGGAGCTCTGGAGCTCTGGACTCCAGTCAGAAGATGAGGAATGAAATAAATACAGAATAAACCCAGCAGCGTTTGGGGTCATTTAACTCATTGTTAATTTCTGTTACTGACCCTGTTCTGTCACCACTCTTAGGATGATCTTATCTCACAATTAGGATTCACTTTATGTGGGTGAAAAAGGAGAAATAACCCAAAACTGGAGCTTTGGACCCCATTCAGAAGATGGGAAATAAAATAAATCCAGAATAAATCCAGCAGCGTTTGGGGTCATTTAACTCATTGCTAACTTCTCTTACTGACTCTATCCTGTCACCACTCTTAGGATGAGCTTATCTGACAATTCGGATTTATTTTATGTGGGGGAAAGGGGAGAAATAACCAAAAAGTGGAGCTCTGGAGCTCTGGACTCCATTCAGAAGATGGGGAATAAAATAAATCCAGAATAAATCCAGCAGCCTTTGGGGTCATTTAACTCATTGCTAACTTCTCTTACTGACTCTATCCTGCTCTGCACCACACTTAGGATGAGCTTCTCTAATTAGGATTTATTTAATGTGGGTGAAAGAGGAGAAATAACCCAAAACTGGAGCTCTGGACTCCAGTCAGAAGATGGGAAATGAAATAAACACAGAATAAATCCAGCAGCATTGGGGTCATTTAACTCATTGTTAATTTCTGTTACTGACCCTGCTCTGTCACCACTGTAACACTCTTAGGATGATCTTATCTCACAATTAGGATTCACTTTATGTGGGTGAAAGGGGAGAAATAACCCAAAAGTGGAGCTGTATACTCTTGTCAGAAGATGAGGAATGAAATAAATCCAGAATAAATCCAGCAGCATTGGGGTCATTTACCTCATTGCTAACTTCTCTTACTGACTCCATCCTGCTCTGTCACCACTCTAAGGATGAGCTTCTCTAATTAGGATTTATTTAATGTGGGTGAAAGAGGAGACATAACCCAAAACTGAGCTCTAGAGCTCTGGACTCCATTCAGAAGATGGGAAATAAAATAAATCCAGAATAAATCCAGCAGCATTTGGGGTCATTTAACTCATTGCTAACTTCTCTTACTGACTCCATCCTGCTCTGTCACCACTCTTAGATGAGTTTATCTGACAATTAGGATTTATTTAATGTGGGTGAAAGGGAGAAATAACCCAAAACTGCACAGGAACACTAAAGAAGAAGAGGGGAAAATTGTTATAAAAGCATTATATATTTAATTCTGTAATATAATCTATAATCTATAATTCTACAATACAATATAATACAATATAATACAATATAATACAATATAATACAATACAATATAATATAATATAATATAATATAATATAATATAATATAATATAATATAATATAATATAATATAATATAATACTTATATACTATACTATATTATAATTAAATATTATAATATTTATATGTTATGTAACAAAATTATAATATATTATATATTAACATCATGTATTATTTATTTATTATATAATATTTATATAGCATATATTTATAAAATATATAATTTTAATGTATTGTAATATACCATTATATAAATTATATCATTATATCTATAACCTATATTAATTCTGCAATATAATCTATAATCTATATATAATCTATAATTCTGTAATATAAATATAATAATTACATCATTCATGTTTCTCTCTAACAGCCTCATTTCCTCTCCTCCATCCCTTCCCACTGCCTTTTTTCCTATTTTCCACCCCTCTAAAAATCCTCTTTTTCTCTCTAACAGCCTCATTTCCTCTCCTCCATCCCTCTGAGCTCAGTGTTGGCTCTGAGCTCCTCACATCCCTGGGCACACAGGGATTGATCCCACAAATATTTCTTGAGAATTTCCCTGCAATTCCTGAAATAAAATTTCAGGAAAGTTTAGTAAAATGCCAGGAAATGGAAATAAACACAATTTCCAGTGTTTCTCAGTTACCTCCTTTTGTTGGGGTACAGCTGCTCCATCCCTCCCCCTTTTCACCCCAATTTTGTCCAGCTGGGGTTTTATTTTTTAATTTAATTTACAATCATCTGGTGCAAGTCTACACAAACACCCCATGCAGACTATTTAATATGCACCAGAATTATTGTATTTGATATATATCAATTTGAAATCTGTTTCCACACAACCTTTCTGGCTGTATATCACTTCATCAGGCCAGCTTAACCAGAGCTTCTTTTTCATTTTTTATTACCCCCATAAAATCCAGGAATGGAACATTTCGATTTTTCCAGCAGTAATTTTTATTACTTTTTGCCTCTTTTTTTTTTTAAGTACTTGTCACTGAGATGCACTGCTTTGCACAGAGTATATTTTCCAGCTCTGCATTATATTTTTATTTCAATTTATTTTAGCCAGAACATCCAGCATACATCTAAATAATACCTCTGCTGGTTGAAATGAGGGGATGATGAATGCAATTAGGGGGGAAATAAAGTGGATTCACTCCCAGGATTGGAGAATTTC
>CM019928.1:3108206-3153603 GCA_009764595.1 Geothlypis trichas
GGGCTGGAAGGGCTGAAATCTGACCTTGACATTTGTGCAGTTTTCATTTTTGGTACAGAGTGGGATCATCAGAAGAATCACCCCCAGAAATGTGGAATGCTGAGCAGGGAGTTCTCGGGCCACAGTGGGAAATATTTCAAATATTTAAAACTTAAATAACACACAATGGTTGGCTCATGACTGACTTTATAAAGCACTGCCACCATTCTGGGAGTTGTTCCCCAAATAACCGATGGGGGTGTTTAGCACAGGGAGGGATGGAAATGGCACAAATATCTGAGTTTTAGGAGCTGTTAAAGCTGCTCAGAACAGGCCAGTGCTGCCCTCTGAACAACCCCAGTGTGCTGGGGCCAGAAATGCTCCCTGTGGGATCCTGGCCCTGCCCTGAGCATTCAATTCCTTGCAGATTCTGGATAAAGAGGCTCCCAGAACCAGCTCAGGGAGCTGCTGCTGCCCCTGCCCCTGTCCCACCTCCTCTGGCACCTTCCTGGTGAACTGGGAATGAATCCAACCCTGGTAAACTGGGAATGAATCCAACCCTAGTAAACTGGGAATTAAATCAGTTCTGGTGAATTGACCCAGCCCTGCTAAACTGGGAATCAACCCAACCCTGGTGAACTGGGAATTGATCCAGCTCTGGTGAACTGGGAATTGAAATCAGCTCTGGTGAACTGGGAATAAACCCAACCCTGGGGAATCAACCCAGCCCTGGTGAACTGGGAATGAATCCTGCCCTGGTGAACTGGGAATTAACCCAATCCTGGGGAATCAACCCAGTCCTGATGAACTGGGAATGAACCAATCCTGGTAAACTGGGAATTGACCCAGCCCTGGTGAACTGGGAATGAACCCAACCCTTGGGAATCAACCCAGTCCTGATGAACGGGGAATGAAACCAGCCTTGAGATATTGACCCAGCCCCGGTGACCTGGGAGGTGACACCTGAGAAATGGCACAGCCCAGGTCCCACCCTGGCTCTGGAGGTGACATCTGAGAGGTGGCACAGCCCAGGTCCCACCCTGGCTCTGGAGGTGACACCTGGGAGGTGGCACAGCCCAGGTCTGGATCCCAGCTCCTGCTGTGAGAAGAGAAGCCCAGGAGGAAAGAGGTGTCACTGATTCTGCATCTTCACTTCTTCCCTCTTTATCAAAGTCGGTGTTTTTCTGACTAAAAGGCACTTGGATTTAAAAAGAAAAAGAAAATTACAGGCTGCGAGGCAGGGGATTAACCCTGTCCCAGCCACAGCAGGACACGGAGTGTTTACATTTGGAGTTGCTGCCTGCAGTCAAATCGAATGGGGATGATCGGTGTGATCACAGCCCCTGCACCAAGATCTCACTTTTAACCTGCAAACCTTCCTTTTCCTGCCTCCCCTCCCACGGGAATACAGGAAAAAAGAAAGAAGAACAGTTTAGAATTTGCCCAAGCCAAGCACACAGGTCAGGCGGATTAGAGCAAGCTCAGGTTGGCAAATCCCAAAGGGGAGCAGATGTTTTGTTTGGCGTCCCTGCCCGAAAACCCCGCGCCATAAACATTCCATAATCCCGGGGACACGGAGGGAGCCCGGGCAGGGCAGGACGGTGGGCACAGGCAATGCTGTGTCTTTAATTTTCTTTTCCGAGAGGGAAGCGAAGTCTGCAGAGCCATGACAGCCTCACTTGTTCAGCCTTTAATGCGCGCTGGGTTTTCTCCAGTGGAGGGCACTCGGCGCTCCGCAAACTCCATCCTCGGCACCCGCCAGCTCCGGAGCATCATCGCTCTCCGGAAAGCCTCGGAATTAGACGAGAGCTGCCTCTCAGCACAGCTACAAAACACTTTAAACCCGACCAGCTAAATGGAATAAACCGAGCCTGCGGGGCTGCTGAGCCGGGCTCCGGCACAGCACGGGAGGCCCTGCGGAGGATGGATCGCTGTGCCCGGCCATGGCAAGAGGCAGCGGCACGATGAGGGATGCCGGGCGCCGCCAGAGCATCGCTCCTTCCTCCCACAGAAGTTGGTTCGTCTCCATCGCCTGCTCCGGCTTTTCTTTTAAAAAAATCGCCACTTAACGCCGCCGCTCCTCCGATGACTTCCACAATGGCTCTCAGAGCTTAGAGTCCCTCCCTACCCCCCCACACTCCCCCCATCCTTCGTCCTGTCTTCCCCACCCCCAACCCCTTCCCCTTATCCTTTCCCTTCCCCTCATCCCCCCCCAAAAAAATTCCGGCTGCTCCTCTCCCGGGGAACTTTGTGGGGTTCCAGGCAGGCAGGGCTGGATGGCGGCGGGGCGAGCGGCAGCGACGTGAGGATGCTGATGGTTTAACGAGGGAGAGGAAGAGGCGAGGGGGAAAAGCCAAAAAAAAAAAAAAATTTTAAAAAGGGGGAAGAGAGAGGAGAAAACATCTGGAGGAAGGCGAAGGAGGACGTTATTGATGACAAAAGGATGGGTGAGTGAACTTTTTGCGGCTCGTTCGCTGGCACAGCTGCAGCTGTGGGGTGGATTTTGCAGCTGGATTATTCGGTGGTGCTGGTGGCGGGGGGGGGCACCGGGAGCAGCAGCCAGCGGCGCATTCCGCTGTGCCAGGTGACTCACGGCGCTCCAAAATCGCCTTTTCAGCCCTTGTCCCCCCCTCCGGGCACTCACACGCACACACGCACCTTTCCTCCCGCAGGGGCACCCACCCGTGGGTTCCTCAAATCCCACCCCCGCACCTGCAGGGCACCTTTGGGGTCCCGACCCCCCCAAAAACCCCAAAATCCCTGCCGGCTTCTCCTCCTGATCGCCCTCCCGGCACCATTCGGGCTGGCTTTAACACTTGGCAGGATGCGGGGAGCGAAGGGGAGTTGTTTGCTTAGGTGGGTTTTGAAGAGGCTGAAAAGATGCCCCCGGTGCCTCTGCTACATCTCCAGCAGTCATTTGGCAGCCGGGGGTTTTTTTGGAGTGTGACAGGTTTATTCCCCTCCTTCCTTCTTTCCTTCCCCTCCATCCCCAGCCCCCGAGTCTGTAACAGCCAGAACATATTTCTAGCTGGTTGCTGCTGGCAAAAAGAACAGAGCAAAAAAAAAAAAAAAGAGAGAATTTAAATTACAAATCTACCCATTAAAGTGGAATCAGGGGCATTCTAGATCAGAAATTGTTTTTTCAGGTTGCCCCTCGGTTTAAAATCGGATTAAAGACCTGCAGCACTGGGTTGGTTCTGTGTGTGTGACAAATAATAAAGTGATTATTTATCAAGGAGATATGAGCCTTTGAAATATTTCCTGTTGGAAGAATGCGTTTTCATTCTCAGCAAGGCTGCAACTCTGGGAGGCAGCAGCCCTAAAATTATTCCAGATGGGTGTTGGGGGTTCTGACACCCCCTCCACGCCCTCTCATAATTATTCAGGATTCCATATATTCAATTATTACATATGTCCTCACATCCAGAGCTGCTGCTGCTGCATGACAAACATGACATCTTAAGGGCAAACCCTTAAAATCAGCCAGGAGAGGGGAATTGAAAGAGAAATATCCCCCTTTAAACTTTCTGGCTTTGCTGCTCTCTGGAAGTGTTGGGGTATTTTCATCATCTCCTGGATTAATTCAAATTAAAGACTGTTTAGGTATTCACAGCCATATGTGGATGAATTAAATGAAGTTTAATGGGTTAAGGTTCATTTGAAAGGAAAATGTCTCCTGCCTTTACCTGGCATTGGGGTCCCGTGCCAGCATTCCTGGTGCACTTCTCTGTATGGACAAACTTTGTTTCTCTGCATCTATTTCTGCATTTTAGGTACATAAAACTCACGAGTTTTACTTAAACCTACTCCTAAACCCGAATCACTCAGTGCAAAAAGTAAAAACCTTTGCTTAGTGCCTCATTTTACAATAAATACAGGTTATAAAGGTGGATCAAACTTCAGGAGGAGCAGATTTCCCTGTTTCTGAGGTAATTTTGGGGGGACTCAGCTTGCAGTTGCTTTCCTTGAGGAGCACGTAGGAGCAGGAGCTCTGGCTCATTTCCTCCCCAGCGCTCTGGAGCATCCAGCACAGTGACTTGACAAATATGTTTATTGTTCAGAGCTCAGCACAGAGCACTGAGGACACCCCAGCTCCTGGGAGAGCTGGAGGACAGGAGCACAGAGGGGAGGAACAGGCTCCTGGAGCTCCTGGAGAACCCTCAGGGTCATCCTGGTGCTTCTCTTTCAGCTATTCCCCACCTCAGCTGGGTCCTGGATATGTTCATGGGGGAAGTCCCAGGCTATGGGGTCAGAGAATTCCTTCAGGGTTTGGTCCATGTCCTCCCATTTCCCACCCCACTCATGGTTTTCCATGCCTGGGTGTACACCTGGGTCAGGGACCTAGAAATCTCAGCCCTCATTCTGGAGAAGGAATAGAGGAATTTTACCAGGTAAAATACCAGAAAGATGCTCTTTTTAACATTCAGGGGAAACAGAACATTCTCCAACAGGGAGATTCGGAGGAGAAGAAGGAAAGCAAAGGCTGAAAAGCTTCATCCCCTGCTCCTCCTCTAACAAACTGAGTGTATGAAAAACAAGCAGGGGAGTCTGGGGGCAGGAGAGATGGCCAGGCAGGCACTCCAAGGATGGAGATTTGCACCACAAAGAGACGAGGCAGGAGGCAAACAGGTTGTGCCTCCCAAATCCCCAAATCCCAGCTGGGCTCAGGCTGTCGCCGAGCCCCCACAGATGTGGTCATCTGGTCATTTATGAAGTGGTCATCTGGTCATTTATCTGCAAGGCTTTCCAACGGTGTGGTGATCTGGTAACTCATTTGCAAGGTTTTCTAACAGCTTGGTGATCTCGTCATTTGTCTGCAAGGCTTTCCAATGGCACGGTGATCTGGTAAATTATTTGCAAGGCTTTCCAGTGAGGTGGTGATCTGGTAATTTGTCTGCAAGGCTTTCTAACAGTGTGGTAATCTGGTAATTTGTCTGCAAGGCTTTCCAATGGCATGGTGATCTGGTCATTTATGATGTGGTGGTCTGGTCATTTATCTGCAAGGCTTTCTAATGGTGTGGTAATCTGGTAATTTATCTGCAAGGTTTTCCAATGGCATGGTGATCTGGTAATTTATCTGCAAGGCTTTGCAACGGTGTGGTAATCTGGTCATTTATGACATGGTGATCTGGTAATTTATCTGCAAGGCTTTCCAAGAAGGTTGTGATCTGGTAGCTTATCTGCAAGGCTTTCTAACAGTGTGGTAACCTGGTAATTTATTTGCAAGGTTTTTCAACAGCGTGGTAATTTGTAATATATCTGCAAGGCTTTCTAATGGCATGGTGATCTGGTCATTTATGACGTGGTGATCTGGTCATTTATGACTTGGTGATCTGGTCATTTATGATGTGGTGATCTGGTCATTTATGACGTGGTGATCTGGTCATTTATGACATGGTGATCTGGTCATTTATGACATGGTGATCTGGTAATTTATTACATGGTGATCTGGTCATTTATGACGTGGTGATCTGGTCATTTATCTCCAAGCCTTTCCAATGGCAGGGTGATCTGGTAATTTGTTTGCAAGGCCTTCCGCCAGCGTGGTGATCTGGTCATTTATGACGTGGTGATCTGGTCATTTATGATGCGGTGACCTGGTAATTTATCTGCCAGGCTTTCTAACAGCACAGTAACCTGGTCATTTATCTACAAGCCTTTCCAACAGCCCCTTTTCCCTTTGGATCTTGCAGGTCTCCATGTGATCACGCAGCGGGGAGGCTCCAGGGTGCTGCTGGGGCTGCTCCCCCTGGCACTGCTGGCAGGGCTGGCGGGCGCCCAGCGAGCCTGCCCCAAGAGCTGCCGCTGCGACGGCAAGATCGTGTACTGCGAGTCGCACGCCTTCCGGGACATCCCCCACAACATCTCCAGCGGCTCCCAGGGCTTGTCCCTGCGCTACAACAGCATCCAGAAGCTCAAGTCCCACCAGTTCGCCGGCCTCAACCAGCTCATATGGCTCTACCTCGACCACAACTACATCAGCTCCGTGGACGAGGACGCCTTCCAGGGGATCCGCCGGCTGAAGGAGCTGATCCTGAGCTCCAACAAAATCACCCACCTGCACAACAAGACCTTCCACCCCGTGCCCAACCTCCGCAACCTGGACCTGTCCTACAACAAGCTGCAGGTGCTGCAGGCGGAGCAGTTCAAGGGGCTCCGCAAGCTGCTGATCCTGCACCTGAGGTCCAACTCGCTGAAAACGGTGCCCATCCGCGTTTTCCAGGACTGCCGCAACCTCGACTTCTTGGATTTGGGCTACAACCGCCTGCGGAGCTTGTCCCGCAACGCCTTCGCCGGCCTGCTGAAGCTGACGGAGCTCCACTTGGAGCACAACCAGTTCTCCAAGATCAATTTCGCCCACTTCCCGCGGCTCTTCAACCTCCGCTCCATCTACCTGCAGTGGAATAGGATCCGCTCCATCAGCCAGGGCTTGACGTGGACCTGGAGTTCCTTGCACAACTTGGATTTATCGGGCAACGACATCGCGGGCGTGGAGCCCGGCACCTTCCAGTGCCTGCCCAACCTGCAGAAGCTGAACCTGGATTCCAACAAACTCACCAACATCTCCCAGGAGACCATCAACACGTGGATCTCGCTCATCTCCATCACCCTGTCCGGGAATATGTGGGAATGTACTCGCAGCATTTGCCCCCTGTTTAATTGGCTTAAGAATTTCAAGGGAAATAAGGAGAGCACCATGATCTGCGCCGGCCCCAAGCACATCCAGGGCGAGAAGGTGAGCGACGCGGTGGAAACCTACAACATCTGCGCCGAAATCCAGGTGGTGGCCACCGAGAGGTCCTACCAGGCTCCCAGAACCCCCCAGAGACCCGTGTTCATCCCCAAACCCACCGTGTCCAAGCTGGAGAGCCACCAGCCGACGCCGGCGACGCCGAGCCCTTCCGCGGACATCCCGACGCCCGCGGTGGAGCCCGAATACGAGCACGTGTCCTTCCACAAGATCATCGCCGGGAGCGTGGCCCTCTTCCTCTCCGTGGCCATGATCCTGCTGGTCATCTACGTGTCCTGGAAGCGTTACCCCCGCCAGCATGAAGCAGCTGCAGCAGCACACGCTGATGAAGAGGCGCAGGAAAAAGGCGCGGGAGTCAGAGAGGCAAATGAACTCCCCCTTGCAGGAATATTACGTGGACTACAAGCCAACAAACTCTGAGACCATGGATGTATCCGTTAATGGATCTGGGCCCTGCACCTACACCATCTCTGGCTCCAGGGAATGCGAGGTATGAACCATGAATCCTCCTAAAACCATTTCAGCTGCTGGGAAGGAGAGGTAAATGTTTCGAAGCTCTTGAGGTGTCTCTGAATGTGAGAAAGATTGATGAGATTTTGGGGTTTTTTTGGTTTTTTTTTTTTTTTTGCTTGCGTCGGGGTTTGCTCTGTGGAAGGTTCTGTCGTGTTAAATGACAACAGGCAGGGAAGGGATGGTGATTATTTTGAATAATTAAGACTTATTAAAAAAGCGATTAAGTTGGAGTCAACAACTGTGATAAAGGCATCTGGAGTGTTGTTCTCCTCCTGTTTGCACCCTTTTGATGAGCTGTGGCTACAACAGAATCCTATTTTTAATGGATTGGTAGATGCAGAGGAGCTTAAGAGCCTTTTCTGGTTTAAAACTAAATATGGAAACCTCTTTTCTCCAGACCCCACATCAAATCTTGAGGGGTTTGTGACCTATTTAATGATGAAACCAGAGATTTCCTGCATTTTTGCTCTGGTTCAGAAGCAAACCAGGGGACAACAGGACTGCAGCAGGATCTTGGAGTTGTTTTCCTGGAGCCAGCAGGAACACAGAGGCTCCTCTGGACGTGAGCCTTTGTCAAACAGCACGTTTGCAAATATCAGGGATGGGAAAAGGGCATTCTTGGAGGGTTTAATTGCATTTCAGTGATCAGTGGAGGCTTAGACAGCCCTGCTGGAGCTGATTCCCACAATCTTCAGGCCGTGTCAGGATTTGACTCAGCAACACGGGAAACACAATCAGGAAAAGCTCTCAGCTCTCTTCTCTTCTGCTGTCCAGCTTGGCAAGGGAATTCCAAATTGCTTTGTTGCTCCACTGCTGTGGATGCAGGGATGGGTTTGCTTGGAACGCTGCTGCTTGTTTAGAGCTGGCAAAGGAGGATTTGCACAATTCCACTGCAGCCCTGCTCACTTAATCCTGCCTGGGATGTGGCACCAGGTGGGCTTGGCTTCCTTGGTGGTGGATGTTCTACCTGGGGGTGTTTCATGTGCCTGTTGGAGTTCATTCCCATCCTTTTTTGCAGGTTGGGGTTGGCTGTGGGGATTGTGATGCCTGGATTTGGCACCAAGGTTTTGTGAGGATGAGCAGGGTGGGATCTGGATTGATCAAAACTGGATGTCTTGAATTGAATTTTGAATTTTAAATCCAATTCTCTGACAACATGAGAGGTTTCATATTTGGCACCTGGAGTCCCCAGGTGGTTTTGGACTGTGGAGTTTAAGAGGAAGGAATAAAGTGCAGCAATTTGGGGATGCTTTCTCTGGAGCTGTGCTGCCTTCAGAACAGAAAACCACTTGCCCCGTGCCTGTTGGTGATGGATCAGCTCCATTCATGCACCTGTTGGAGTTCATTCCCACCCTTTGTGCAGGTTGGGGTTGGCTGTGGGAATTGTGACTCCTGGATTTGGCACCCAGGTGCTGTGAGGATGAGCAGGGCGGGATCTGGGATCTGGATTGCTCAAACCCCAATGTTTTGAATTCAATTGAATTTTGAATTCTGAATCCAATTCTCTGACAACATGAGAGGTTTCATATTTGGCACCTGGAGGTCCCCAGGTGGTTTTGGACTATGGAGTTTAAGGGGAAGGAATAAAATGCAGCAGTGATTTGGGGATGCTTTCTCTGGAGCTGTGCTGTCTTCAGAACAGAAATTCACTTGCCCCGTGCCTGTTGGTGATGGATCAGCTCCATTCATGCATTTGTTGGAGTTTATTCCCATCCTTTGTGCAGGTTGGGGTTGGCTGTGGGAATTGTGAGCCCTGGATTTGGCACCAAGGTTCTGTGAGGATGAGCAGGGTGGGATCTGGGATCTGGATTGATCAAAACTGGATGTCTTGAATTGAATTTTGAATTCTGAACCCAATTCTCTGACAAAGTGAGAGGTTTCATATTTATCACCTGGAGTCCCCAGGTGGTTTTGGACTGTGGAGTTTAAATGCAGCAGTGATTTGGGGATGCTTTCTCTGGAGCTGTGCTGCCTTCAGAACAGAAATCCACTTTCCACGTCCCTGTCACTGCTCCAGGAAAATGCAGAATGGAGGTGTGAGGTTTGCTTTGCTCACTGTCACCAGCACAAGGGGAACACGAGTGATGTTCAAGTCATTTTGAATTCCCCCTGGCTGTCACAGAGAGCATTAATCTGGCCTGGAAGGTTCTGTCCCCTTCAAACCCCTGAAGTTTCATTAGTTTAATTTGGTGTTGTTTTGGTGTTTCATGTTGTTTAATTTGGTGGGAAACAGACAGATAAATGTGAATGTGCACGTGATAATTGAGGATCCAGGAAATGCCACCACCACCCCTGATGCATTTGGATCACAGAACACACACACGATGTCTGGGAGGCTGGAATTGGGATAATTCAGATTACAGCAGGCAATTAGAAGGTCCAGGAGCCCTCGCAGGTGCTGTAAGGTGGGGCCAGCCCGCTGGAATTCCCCCAGGTGTTTGTGGCTGTCACACACGGCATTAAACACCAGGGGACCCCAGCTCACCTGGCTGCCAGGTGCTGTGGCAGCACCAGAACGGTTTCTGGGTTTTAATTTGGATTAAATTAAGCTGATGGCAACGGTTTCTGGGGTTTTAATTTGGATTAAATTAAACAACGATGGATTAATTGGGATTAAATTAAACATTAAATGACAACGATGTCTGGGAGGCTGGAATTTGGATAATTCAGATTACAGCAGGCAATTAGAAGGTCCAGGAGCCCTCGCAGGTGCTGTAACGTGGGGCCAGCCTGGTGGAATTCCCCCAGGTGTTTGTGGCTGTTAAACACCAGGGGACCCCAGCTCACCTGGCTGCCAGGTGCTGTGGCAGCGCCAGAACGGTTTCTGGGGTTTTAATTTGGATTAAATTAAACAACGATGGATTAATTGGGATTAAATTAAACATTAAATGACAACTTTGCAGGACTGAAAGGGGGGTTTCATTAGCTTGGCTAAAATGTTTAATTTGGTGGGAAACAGACAGATAAATGTGAATGTGCACGTGGTAAATGAGAATCCAGGAAATTATAATCCACCACCACCCCTGATGCATTTTGGATCACAGAACGCAGGCACGATGTCTGGGAGGCTGAAATTGGGATAATTCAGATTACAGCAGGCAATTAGAAGGTCCAGGAGCCCTCGCAGGTGCTGTAACGTGGGGCCAGCCTGGTGGAATTCCCCCAGGTGTTTGTGGCTGTTAAACACGGCATAAAACACCAGGGGACCCCAGCTCACCTGGCTGCCAGGTGCTGTGGCAGGGCCAGAACGGTTTCTGGGGTTTAATTTGGATTAAATTAATCTGATGGCAACGGTTTCTGGGGTTTTAATTTGGATTAAATCAAACAACGATGGGTTAATTGGGATTAAATTAAACATTAAATGACAACTTTGCAGGACTGAAAGGAGGGGTTTGTGCTGTAAATCAAATTGTTTGGGACACCCCAGAGCTGCTCCTGACAGTTCACTCTGTGTCCTTATTGAACATCCAGTGGCTCTCTGCACACTAATAAAATCTAGAGAATGATAAAGACTTCAGGAGGTGGAAAGCAGATCATTGAAGGCACATGTAGCAACCCAAAGCCCCCACTGAAATCCTGTCTTCAGCTTGGATTTGACATTCTGCGTCTCCATAGCTACAAGGTTCCACTTGTAAAAGGAGAGATATTCAATG
Organism: Geothlypis trichas; assembly: GCA_009764595.1. Taxonomy (NCBI): domain Eukaryota; kingdom Metazoa; phylum Chordata; class Aves; order Passeriformes; family Parulidae; genus Geothlypis; species Geothlypis trichas. The sequence continues at coordinate 3,119,103 of CM019928.1, forward strand.
TACAGCACTTAAAAATGGTTAAAAAAATCCCTTGTAGAGTCTTCAGCGGTGGAAAGGGTTTGTGTTTGGTGAAAAAAGAAAAAATAGGAAATGGAACCTCTCTTTATTTCCTAATTTACCCGTGCTTGTGGGAAAACTATTATTTTGTGCAGGTGTGATGCGGCTCAAGCCCATCCCTCATTCCCTGTGCTCAGCCTCAGCTTTCTCCCAAAAATAGAAGCCCTCAGAGGGGAGAGGAGTGCTGGATACCTGTGTGAGGGCAGGCGGGCTCCAGGACTCATTGATTGATTGATTTCGCCTCTTTTAGCAAGATTTCCCAAAGCATTTTCTGCTTTTGTGTGGCCTGGGGGCAGCTGAGGGCCCAGGAATGGTGTGGGTTTGGGAAAGGTGATGGACCAGCTCCATTTGAACAGGGAAAGGGAAGGTATGTCTGATCAGACCCTGGGGTGGGGTTTGGGGTCAGCTGAGCAGAGCTGGAACCTTCACAGGGATCATTTGGGGTATGGAAGCATCCATATCCATAAAACACTGATTTTCCATGGCAGAACTGCCTGCGAATGATGCACTGAGGTATTTCCACAGCTGTTTTCTCTACAGCAGCCCCAGGGATGGTCCAGCTTTAAAATTCTGTGAGGTTTGGAGCATCCAGAGGTGAGAGCTGCTTTGTGGGGCTGCATTTCCCATTCCCTGCTCCAGGAATGGTTCCCTGTGCTGGGAATGAGAGCCCAGGGCAGGCTGGCTGCAGGCAGGAGTGACTTTGGCAGCACTGGCATCACAATCACTGACACCTGGGCTTTCACCTCTTTTAGCAACATTTCCCAAAGCATTTTCTGCTTTTGTGTGGCCTGGGGGCAGCTGAGGGCCCAGGAATGGTGTGGGTTTGGGAAAAGGTGATGGATCAGCTCCATTTGAACAGGAAAAGGGAAGGGATGTCTGATCAGACCCTGGGGTGGGGTTTGGGGTCAGCTGAGCAGAGCTGGAATCTTCACAAGGAATCATTTGGGGTGTGGAAGCATCCATATCCATAAAACACTGATTTTCCAAGGCAGAACTGCCTGGGAATGATGCACTGAGGTATTTCCACAGCTGTTTTCTCCACAGCTTTAAAATTCTGTGAGGTTTGGAGCATCCAGAGGTGAGAGCTGCTTTGTGGGGCTGCATTTCCCATTCCCTGCTCCAGGAATGGTTCCCTGTGCTGGGAATGAGAGCCCAGGGCAGGCTGGCTGCAGGCAGGAGTGGCTTTGGCAGCACTGGGGTTACAATCACTGACACCTGGGGTTTTGCCTCTTTTAGCAAGATTTCCCAAAGCATTTTGTGCTTTTGTGTGGCCTGGGGGCAGCTGAGGGCCCAGGAATGGTGTGGGTTTGGGAAAGGTGATGGATCAGCTCCATTTGAACAGGGAAAGGGAAGGGATGTCTGATCAGAAACTGGGGTGGGGTTTGGGGTCAGCTGAGCAGAGCTGGAACCTTCACAGGGATCATTTGAGATGTGGAAGCATCCATATCCATAAACCACTGATTTTCCATGGCAGAACTGCCTGGTGATGATGCACTGAGGTATTTCCACAGCTGTTTTCTCCAAGTTTTAAAATTCTGTGAGGTTTGGAGCATCCAGAGGTGAGAGCTGCTCTGTGGGGCTGCATTTCCCATTCCCTGCCCCAGGAATGGTTCCCTGTGCTGGCAATGAGAGCCCAGGGCAGGCTGGCTGCAGGCAGGAGTGACTTTGGCAGCACTGGAGTTAGAATCACTGACACCTGGGCTTTCACCTCTTTTAGCAAGATTTCCCAAAGCATTTTGTGCTTTTGTGTGGCCTGGGGGCAGCTGAGGGCCCAGGAATGGTGTGGGTTTGGGAAAGGTGATGGATCAGCTCCATTTGAACAGGGAAAGGGAAGGGATGTCTGATCAGACTCTGGGATGGGGTTTGGGGTCAGCTGAGCAGAGCTGGAACCTTCACAGGGATCATTTGAGATGTGGAAGCATCCAGCTCATGTTATCCATAAAACACTGATTTTCCAAGGCAGAACTGCCTGGTGATGATGCACTGAGGTATTTCCACAGCTGTTTTCTCCCCAGCAGCCCCAGGGATGGAGCTGCTTTAAATTTCTGTGAGGTTTGGAGCATCCAGCTCAGAATTTCCCATTCCCTGCTCCAGGAATGGTTCCCTGTGCAGGGAATGAGAGCCCAGGGCAGGCTGGCTGCAGGCAGGAGTGGCTTTGGCAGCACTGGCATCACAATCACTGACACCTTGCCTCGCTGCTCAGTCTCTTGGCAGGGCTGGCTGAAATTATAACTGGATGCTCCCAATTTGGGCTCTGGCCATCCAGTTTAGCAGAGAGCTGCTCCCTCAGCCTGGGCTTTGCTTTGTGCTGCTCCCTCAGCCTGGGTTTTGCTTCGTGCTGCTCCCTCCCTCTCCCCCGTTTATTTTGTGCGTTTTCTGGAGATCTGGAAGCTGTAAAAAGGGATTTCATCAAGCCAGCTCTGGTGTTCTGTATTTCACGCGTATCACACTCACAGGATAGCTGAGAGTGGCTCACAGGTGCTGTGGGGAGAAGGAAAATGTTGAAATGATTCTGTCTCCTGGAAGGTCACTGCTGTCCCCTTTGCCAGGCTGGCAGGGACAGAACAAACAAGAGGCAGACAGGTGAGCTCCCAGTTTGGGCTCTGGCCATCCAGTTTAGCAGAGAGCTGCTCCCTCAGCCTGGGCTTTGCTTTGTGCTGCTCCCTCCCTCCCTCTCTCCCCCGTTTATTTTGTGTGTTTTCTGGAGATCTGGAAGCTGTAAAAAGGGATTTCACCAAGCCAGCTCTGGTGTTCTCACTCACAGGATAGCTGAGAGTGGCTCACAGGTGCTGTGGGGAGAAGGAAAATGTTTAAATGTTTAAATGTTTAAACGTTTCTGTCTCCTGGAGGGCACTGCTGTCCCCTTTGCCAGGCTGGCAGGGACAGCACAAACAAGGGGCAGACAGGTGAGCAGTTTTTCTGTGTGAACTGAGCGCTGCCAGGTCGCTTTTTACACCTCTGCCTCTCCATGCCTGGCCACAGCCCACAGTGGATAAACAGCCACCTGTTTTTATCGTTTATTTATTTATTAACCACACTCAGGGACAGCTCTGCTGTGCTTTCCACAGGGCTGGGTGTCACCTGTGCTCACAGCTGGTAAATCAGGCACTCAGCATCGCCTCCAGCTGCAGTCCTGCTCCTTCCCCTCTCTCCGTCGGGAGGAGACGCATCGATAAATCGAATAAATTTATCATTTATAAATAAATAAATGGGGAAAATATTAATATAATATAAAGATAATAAAAATATAAAATATAAATATAATTTAGAAATAAATAAATAATGGATACATTGAATTAAAGCTTCGCAGGCTTGGTGGGCTGCTGCAGAGCTTCTGCTGAGTCTAATTTAAGGGAAATGTAACATGATGGTTTTATTATTTATTTATTAAACACCATGGTGGTGACATGCTGTTTTTTATTATTTATTTATCTATTAAACACCATGGTGTTGACATGCTGGTTTTTATTATTTATTTATTTATTAAACACCACGATGTTGACATGCTGGGTTTTATTATTTATTTATTTATTTATTTATTAAACATCATGGTGTTGACATGCTGGGCTTTATTATTTATTTATTTATTTATTACACATCATGCTGTTGACATGCTGGTTTTTATTATTGATTGATTGATTGATTGATTGATTAAACATCATGGTGTTGACATGCTGGGTTTATTATTTATTTATTTATTATTTATTACACAGCATGGTGTTGACATGCCAGTTTTATTATTTATTTATGTATTTATTAAATACCATGATGTCGACATGCTAGTTTTTATTATTTATTTATTTATTTATTTATTTATTCATTCATTTATTTATTTATTTATTAAACACCATGGTGCTGCTTGGAACAAGAGCATAAACCAGAACAGTTTCCATCTCCAGAGAGGGTTGAGGGTGAGGTTCCAGCTCCAGTTCTCTGGCTCAGCATTCAAAGGGGTTCCCTGGTGGGTTTTTTGCCCTTGGCATTGCAAATATAACCCCAGCCCAAGGAGGGGCGTGCTGGAGAGGCACCAGTGATGCAGCAAGAAAATGCACAGGGGCCAAATTTCCCTGGGCTCAGCACTTGTGAAGTGTGAGAGTCCCCAAAAAGACGTTCCCAAAATGGAGCGGCCGCGTTTCCGGCGGAGCCGAGCCAGCTGTGCCTCCTGCAGCAATCTGGAAATTTGGAGAGGAAATGCAGGAGGATGTGGAACACTTGTGAAGCTCTCACTCAGTACTTCTTCTCTACCTGGCCTTGGACATTCTGCCTGCTCCATCCAACCTGGCCTTGGACATTCTGTCTGCTCCAGCCCATCCAGCCTGGCCTTGGACGCTCCAGAGATGGGGCAATTTTTACCCCTCTGAGCTTTATTTGCCCTTGGCATTGCAAATATAACCCCAGCCCAAGGAGATGCGTGCTGGAGAGGCACCAGTGATGCAGCAAGAAAATGCACAGGGGCCAAATTTCCCTTGGCTCAGCATTTGTGAAGTGTGAGAGTCCCCAAGAAGACGTTCCCAAAATGGAGCGGCCGCGTTTCCGGCAGAGCCGAGCCAGCTGTGCCTCCTGCAGCAATCTGGAAATTTGGAAAGGAAATGCAGGAGGATGTGGAACACTTGTGAAACTCTCACTTGGTGCTTCTTCTCTACCTGGCCTTGGACATTCTGCCTGCTCCATCTAACCTGGCCTTGGACATTCTTCTGTCTGCTCCATCCAACCTGGCCTTGGACGCTCCAGAGATGGGGCAATTTTTACCCCTCTGAGCTTTATTTGCCCTTGGCATTGCAAACATAACCCCAGCCCAAGGAGATGCGTGCTGGAGAGGCACCAGTGATGCAGCAAGAAAATGCACAGGGGCATTTTTCCCCTGGGCTCAGCACTTGTGAAGTGTGAGAGTCCCCAAAAAGACGTTCCCAAAATGGAGCAGCCGCGTTTCCGGCAGAGCCGAGCCAGCTGTGCCTCCTGCAGCAATCTGGAAATTTGGAAAGGAAATGCAGGAGGATGTGGAACACTTGTGAAACTCTTTACTCGGAGCTTCCTCTGGCGCCTGGCTGAGAGAGGAGCTCTCAGGAATTTTTGGGCTGCTGAGACCTTGGGAGTGGATTGCTGTGGGATCGTGCAGAGCTCAGAGGGAGAGGAAGGAGCTGAACTCACCTCTCCTAAATCCTCCCCTGAGCAGAGGTCAGGCATTGCATTGGCTCCATTAGGTCTCATCCTGAGGCTGATTAACAGCTCATTAACAGAGCTCTGTAATTGCACTGTGGATTCAGAGAATCCCAGAATGATGAGGTTGGAAGAGACCTCTGAGATCATCGAGTCCAACCTGTGCCCCAACACCTCTCAACAGGGATATTTGGGTGCCTGTCAGGGCCCCTGAAAGATCCAGGCCCCTGTAAAATCCCCATCCCTGGAGGTGCCCAAGGAACAGCTGGACGTGGCACTCAGGGCTCTGGGTTGGCAGGGTGGGGACGGGTCACAGGTTGGATCCAATGGTCTTGGAGGGCTTCCCAAGATCATTTCCAAGATCTGTGATTCCTTGTGATCTCCAAAACCTCAGGGATTTGGAGGTCACAAGGAATCCCAGAATCCCAGAATGATGAGGTTGGAAGAGATCTCTGAGATCATCCAGTCCAACCTGTGCCCTGACACCTCACCCAGACCATAGCACCCAGTGCCATGTCCAGGCTTTTTTAAACCCATCCAGAGATGGTGATTCCACCACCTCCCTGGGAAGAGCATTCCAGTGCTTTATTATTCTTTTGGTGAAAAATTTTTTCCTAATATCCAACCTATCCCTTCCCTGAGGTAGCTTGAGGCTGTGTCCTCTTGTTCTGTCAGTGCTGCCTGGTGGAAGAGAACAATAGGTTGGATATTAAGAAAAATAGGGGGCTGGCAATAACCAGGGCTGTGTCCATGGTTTGCTCTGCTCCTGGACATTCCTTTGACCCATCTGCCCCTTGCAGAAGACACCTACAGGCCTCAAATCCCTTGGGATTGGGGTTCAGGCCCCAGCTTTCCCTGGATTTGCCCCTTGGAATTCTCAGCCTGGCCTGGTGGGAGCTGCCAGCACTTATAGAGCAGGAGGTTCTTTGTAATTTTTCTTTTCCCCCATATAAACTGTGGTTAAGATTTCCCTTCTCGTATGGAAGAAATGGGATTTTCCTTTATATGACTTGGGTGCTGATTGAGGTGAAATATGGAAGAAGTGGGATTTTCCTTTATGTTATTTGGGTGTTGATCAAATTGAGGGGCAATTGATGGTGAAATATGGAAGAAGTGGGATTTTCCTTTATGTTATTTGGGTGTTAATCCAATCAAGGAGCAATTGATGGTGAAATATGGAAGAAGTGGGATTTTCCTTTCTGTTATTGGGGTGTTGATCCAATCAAGGAGTAATTGATGGTGAAATTTGGAAGAAGTGGGGTTTTCCTTTATGTTATTTGGGTGTTGATCCAATCAAGGAGTAATTGATGGTGAAATATGGAAGAAGTGGGATTTTCCTTCATGTTATTTGGGTGTTGATCCAATCAAGGAGTAATTGATGGTGAAATATGGAAGAAGTGGGATTTTCCTTCATGTTATTTGGGTGTTGATCCAATCAAGGAGTAATTGATGGTGAAATATGGAAGAAGAGGGATTTTCCTTTATGTTATTTGGGGTTAATCCATTTAAAAAACAATAGATGGTGAAAGAAGGTGAGAATTTTGTGTGTTTGGGCAGCAGCTGACAGCTCCCAGGGTTAATCACAGCATGAAAACACCAAAGGAGTGATTTTTGTGTGTTTGGGAGAACAGGACACAGCAAATAATCTGAGCCAGAGAGAAGAAATGAGCCCTGAAGTGGGATTTCCTTGGGAGAGTTGGCCAGCCCAGGATTTGGGAATCCTTTGGCAATATCCTGGGTTTGGGTGCTCCAGCTCTCAGTTCAGCCCAAGGTTAAACCAAGGTTAAGCCAAGGTTAGGCCAAGGTTAAGCCAAGGTTAAGCCAAGGTTTAACCAAGGTTAGGCCAAGGTTAAGCCAAGGTTTAACCAAGGTTAGACCAAGGTTAGGCCTCCAGGACACTATGCCAAGGACACTCAATGCCAAGCAGGTCCTTCCATTCTCACCCACCCAATCCCCATTTTTCCAGGTTTCTCCAACACACCAGGGCTGTCTTTGATGAAGAGACTTGAGTTCTGTGGTTTTTGCTCATTTTCAGTCCGTCCTCATTAAAAATCAGCTTTTCCTTCTGTGGGATGGCCCCTGAGAGCCCTGCTGATTCCTGCCATCCCTCACTGCCACAGCCATCTGGATTATCTTGGGACATGATGGATGCTCTGAAAGGAACCAACAAGGCCATCAAAGCCCTGCCCCGGCTCAACCAGCGTTTCTAAATCATCCTGGGCCTGAAATGTGCTGCTTCTTAAATTTAGAACGACGTGATTGCCTTAAAGCCTCTCCATGTGTTAATTAAATCATCATAATTGTGGTTTCTGGAGACTGACAGGTTATAAATAGTTTTCCTTCTCCCCCATCCTGCAATAATTGGTGGGAACGATGGCCAGACCAGGCATTGTTTAATTGTGCCTCTGACACTGCTCTTCCCATTCCAGCCCCATTTCTCTGCCGGGACTTGATTGTCCTGAAATAATCAGCGGTGTCATCCTCAAAGGCTGCTTAATTGCCGGGCACTTCTCACATTACTGGGCAAGGAGAGAAGTGCTTTTCATCATTATCATCATTAATTTAGCTGGAGGGGAGGTCAGGAGCTCCGAGGCCAGGGCAGAGGCTCCGTGTACGGGGCACTCTGAATAAACAGTGACATATTTTAGTCGTGGTTTTATCCCCATCTATCCTGTCTTGGCCGAGATTTTGTGGAAATAGAGCACAAAGTCTCTGCTCTTGGTGTTCTGAGCATCGTTTTCCTCTGTTGCTGCCAGGGAATGGTTTGGGTGGGAAGGGACCTTAAATCCCATCCAGTGTCAGGGACATCTCCCACTGTCCCAGGGGGCTCCAACCTGGCTTGGGCGCTGTCAGGGATCCAGGGGCAGCCACAGCTGCTCTGGGAATTCCATCCCAGCCAGGAATTCCTTCCCAAACTCCCATCCCAGCCAGCACATGGAATCCTGGAATGGTTTGGGTTGGAGGAGACCCCAAAGCCCATCCAGTCCCACCATGGGTCCCACAATTTTCATAAACAAGGGTGCTCCAGCCTTCCTTGGACACTTCCAGGGATCCACAGCTGCTCTGGGAATTCCATCCCAGCCAGGAATTCCTTCCCAAAATCCCATCCAAACCTGCCCATGGAATCCTGGAATGGTTTGGGTTGGAGGAGACCTCAAAGCCCATCCAGTCCCACCATGGGTCCCACACCTCCCACTGTCCCAGGTTGCTCCAAGCCCCATCCAACCTGGCCTTGGGCACTTCCAGGGATGCAGGAACAGCCACAGGTGCTCTGGGAATTCCATCCCAGCCCCTCTCCCAATATTTCTTCCCAAAATCCCATCCAAACCTGCCCATGGAATCCTGGAATGGTTTGGGTTGGAGGAGACCCCAAAGCCCATCCAGCCCCACCATGGCAGGGACACCTCCCACTGTCCCAGGTGGCTCCAGCCTGGCCTTGGGCACTCCCAGGGATCCAGGGGCAGCCACAGCTGTAAATCCCTTACAGTTTATGTCTCAGTTGCTGTTCAGAAGAAGAAAATCAAAGCAAGGTCGCGTTGACTTCCATTAGAACCCGAGCACTCCAACCAGCCCTTGAAGCTTTGAAAATCCCTCCTGTCTGTCTGTCCCTGCCCTCCCCTCCACTTTCAGGGGTGCCCTGCCTTTCTCTGGAGCAGGGCTGGGCTGTGGCTGCTGCTGCTGCATGAAAGGGAAAAGCAGAATTGTCTGGAGGCTCCGGGGCCTCACGCTGCGCCTGTTTTGTTCCTGCCATAAAAGCCAGCCTGAAGAGCTCTGCTTTGTCTTGGGGAGGCATTAGCACCAGGCTGTTTAGTGCTTTTTAAACCTCCATCCTAAATTCAGATGCAGGAGAGACCTGACTCGCAGCCTCTCAGGTGCTGCCTCGTCCCCGGAGTGAAATCGAGCGATTTCAATGGAAATTTCGCAGCCATTCCTTCCCCCAGAGTTATAATTTTCTTGCTCGGAGCCTCTTAAATCACACGTTGGGCTGCTGGCTTTAAAAGCCACATCAATGTCACTTGAGAAGGCAAATGAAGGCAGAGCTTGGTTGCTCTGCAGTGGGAGCACAAATGGTGCAAATCAGGAAAGGAAGGAGCCCACTGGTGATTTTGAATTATGAGAAAATTTGTGTTTGTAAACAAAATCTATGGGTATTTTCTTTGGTTGAATATATTAAGGGTCCCAGTGTGTATAAATTCCTCAACAATCTGAGGAATTGATTAACCTCTCTCTAGTTATGATTAGCTCCCAAATTTATTCTATTAATTTTCGAGAGTGAGGTCTGGACTCTGTTGTTTTGCTGTAAAAGGTGAGTGGCTGGAATTAGTGTTGCCTCAATCAGTTTTCCATGGAGGTGATGAGGAAAAGTAGAGGAGAAATTTCGTATTTTCCTGATATTTTGCCATGAATCTCATTAAGATATTGGGGTAGTGAAGGTGTCCCTGCCCATGGCAGGGCAATGGCACTGGATGGGCTTTAAAGTCCTTCCCAACCCAAACCATTCCAGGATTTTCTGAGTCTAAATAAAAAATGGAAAAGTAGAGCAGAAATTTCATATTTCCTGATATTTTGCCATGAATCTCATAAAGGTGTTGGGGTAGTGAAGGTGTCCCTGCCCATGGCAGGACAATGGCACTGGATGGGCTTTAAAGTCCTTCCCAACCCAAACCATTCCAGGATTTTCTGAGTCTAAATAAAAAATGGAAGTGGTGCAGAGGAATTTCCCCACCTGCTTTGCCACTTTATCCATCCACAAATAAATCCCCACCTGAAATCTGCCCTTTATTTCGAGCTAGAACAGCAGGTGGAATCACCACTGAGGAGAAAAACCAAGATAAAATAAGGGGAAAAACGTTATTATTCCCTTTGAAAATGTGTCAGGTAAAAAAAATGAATGATTTCTCTCCATTCCCAGCAAGAGTTAAATCCCTTTTTCACCAGGGGGTGGGGAGTGGCAGGACAGGTTTAATCTCACTATTCAAAAAAAAGGAAAAGCCTTGGAGTGATTGAACTATTCCACGTTCACTGTTTTGAGTAATTATCAGTACCAACCCAAATTAGCAGCCTACAGCTGAATCCAGGTCAGAGGAAATACAATAAATTATAAACAAAACCCATTAAAAACCCCATCACCTTTCCCCTACCCATTTTTTTGGTAATTTTATGGTTTTTCCAGCCCACCTCTGGCTGTTATTTTTCATCCTGACCTCGTGGCCAGGTAAGACAAGGCAGGGCTGGCCCCAATTCAGAGTGAGAGCAGCAATTAATTAGTGGCTGTGTGTACATTCTGTAAGTGCTTTAAGGAGCACTGGTTAAACATTGATGAATTTTAAAGCGGGATAAGCACATAAATAAGAGGTCACATGTGATTTCTGATCATTTCTTACAGCCTTGTATTAATTTTTTATTCATTCTGGAGAGATGTTTACAAACTGCCTGGTGCCAGCTGCAGTCAGAAAGCAAATAAAGCCCTCAGAAAAGGAGGGAGACCTCAAAAAAATGACATTTCCCCCCATCCAGGGGCATCAGGATTAAAATTCAGGGAAAAATAATGGGGTGGAGATGAGTGGGAGCTGAGATTGAGAGTGGGGGCTGTATATATAATATTATATAATAATATATTATAATACTATATTTTAATATTATAATATAAATATAATATAATATAATATTATATATAATATTATATATAATATAATATAATATAATATAATATTATATTATATTATATTATATTATATTATATTATATTATATTATATATAATATATAATATAATATAATAATATAATATAATATAATATAATATAATATAATATAATATAATATAATATAATATATATAATATAATATTATATAATATTGTATATTATAATATTAAAATAATATAATGTTTTAATATTATAATATACAAGATTATATAATATCTTATTATATCATAATATATATTCTTATATAATATAATGTTATCATATATAATTATAATATTAACATGCAGGAAAAAAGAATAAAAAATCCAAATCCCACACTGGAACAAATCCATTCTGGGTGGTTATTTGGAATTTAATTCCATGAAAAGCTGTGTATATCTCTGTCTATAATATAGATATCTATAGAGAGATGTTTATCTATAAATATATTTATAGCAGGAGGGAAGTGCAGTCTGTCACTGCTTCTTCTGCAAATGTCTCTGCACTCAGATTTGCTGTTTAATTGTTGCTTTCCCAGCACTTTTGGGAGCAGGAGGGAGATTGGAAATGTTTAATCTTGGAACAGACACGACTGAGGATGAGGCGTGATTAAAGAATTCTCAATAATGGCTGATTTCAATGAGAGCTATTTGGAGCTTCTCTCTGTCTTGCTGCTCAGAAATTAGGAGATAGTGAAACTGAAAGATGGGAGCAAAAAAAAAAAACCCAAAATCAGGCAAAAATACTTTTCTTTATAGAGAAATAAATCTGGGGGAGTCACAGACATGAGATGTCCACGGGCTGAGATTTCCTGGCTTCAAAGAGAACTGGGCAGGAACAACTGAAAATTCATTGGGTGATGCTTTCAAGATATGTAAAGATATTTTAGAAAACATGCAGAGATATTTTATGAAATGTTTGTACAATTTTAAGAACTATTCCCAGCTTGCAGTGATCACCTCCCTACCCATGGCAGTGGTTGGAATGAGAGGGTCTGAAAAGTTCTTTCCACCCCAAACCACTCCATGAAATGATTCATGATATAAAATTTCATTCTTTAACTTTCAAGATATGTAAAGGTATTTTAGAAAACATGGAGAGATATTTTATGAAATGTTTGTACAATTTTAAGAACAATTCCCAGCTTGCAGTGATCACCTCCCTGCCCATGGCAGGAGCTGGAATGAGAGGATCTGAAAATTTCTTTCCACCCCAAACCACTCCATGAAATGATTTATTACATAAAATTTCATTCTTGGAGTTTAACTTTCAAGATATGTAAAGGTATTTTATAAAACATGCAGAGATATTTTATGAAATGTTTGTACAATTTTAAGAACTATTCCCAGCTTGCAGCACACACCTCCCTGCCCATGGCAGGAGTTGGAATGAGAGGGTCTCAAAAGTTCTTTCCACCCCAAACCACTCCATGAAATGATTTATTCTATAAAATTTCATTCTTTGATTTTAAGCCAACCTCAGATCATGAGGAGAAAGATGATTTTCTCATCCGGGAAATTATTTTTACTCCTCTCTCTGTCTCTTTTGGCTGCTCTGAGGGAGCTGAGAAGTGCCCGGATCTGAAATGTTCCTTTGGGTGAATCCAGGCCCTCCCTCCCCAGAAACCTCCCCTGGGAGTGCATCCCTTATGGAACTCCTCTCCTGTCTGCCATATTCACACTTTTTGTTAACAGTTGCTCGGATTTTGGTCTGCTGCTCTAAAAATTCCACCCCATCATCTCCTGGATGGAGCAGAAGGCTGAGGAGGGGAAGAGCTGCAAGGGAAGTCTCTCCTTGCCTCGTTTTTGATAAAGAAGAGGAGGTGGAAATACAAATCTGGGCTAAATGCAGCCTGTTAGTCTGGGAGAGCTCTGGGATCACTGTGGTGGGCACAGCATCCTCCAGGTAACCACAGCAACCATGGGGGGGTTCAGAAAATGCCACTTTTTACCAAAAATAAGGGAAATTATAAATACCTGCTTCCCAGAACTGGGCCTTGTAGTGGTTTTGATTGTGTTCCAGTAAAAAATAAAAGAGCTGTTGAAAGGGTTTAGTGAGGAAATAAAAGGAAGGAGCACTCATGTCTTAGGTAGGAATTTGTGTGTTCTGAATGCAGGATTTGTGTGTTCAGCCCATCCAGGTGTGCTTGGCTGGTTGATCTTTGAAGGATTTCCAAGAAAAAAGGATGAATTAATGAATTAATCCTGAAAGTGACTTTCTGGCATAAAAAAATTTCTTTAGTGCATAACTCTAAACTCCACACCCAGTGTGAGATGCTGCTCTCCCATTCTGGGCACACACAACAATTCCTCTCCAGGATTTCAGGTTTTATATTTTCCATACATTTATAATCCTGTATTTCTTTAGTGTATAACCCCAAACTCCACACCCAGTCTGAGCTGCTGCTCTCCCATTTTGGGGCACACACAACAATTCCTCTCCAGGATTTCAGTTTTTATATTTTCATATATTTATAATCCTGCATTTCTTTAGTGTGTAACTCAGAATTCCATATTCTGAGTCTGAGCTGCTGCTCTCCCATTTTGGGGCTGACACAACAATTCCTCTCCAAAATTTCAGTTTTTACATTTTCCATCTATTTGTAATCCTGCAGTTCTTTGGTGTGTAACTCAGAATTCCATATTCTGAGTCTGAGCTGCTGCTCTCCCATTTTGGGGCAGACACAACAATTCCTCTCCAGGCCTGCCAACCAAGGCCACCTCACTGCCTCAGGACCCAGAAATTAAACAAAAATGAGTTGTGGGCAGAAATCTTGGGGTCCATGACTTCATTACCTGTAGCTGTAATTGGAAAATTAACCCAAATATGCAAATGGACCAAACTTATTAAATCATACAACCCCCTTGTCCATTTGGGGTGTACATTTATCTGCCCTAAATGTACCTGGAGGCCCTTCAATAAATAAAATGCTTTTCATTGCCTGAATTCTGCCTGCCTGTGTTTGAGGCAGTCCCAAAAAAAATGAGTTGAGGGCAGCAAACTTGGGGTCAATTACTTCATTACCTGAAGCTATAATTGGAAAATTAACCCCAAATATGCAAATGGACCAAACTTATTCAATCATACAACCCCCTTGTCCATTTGGGGTGTACATTTATCTGCCCTAAATGTACCTGAAGACCCTTCAATAAATAAAATGCTTTTCATTGCCTGCATTCTGCCTGCCTGTGTTTGAGGCAGTCCCAAAAAGGCCTCACTCTCCTGCCTGCCAGCCCCAGCTGCTCTGGCTCCGTGTCCCTGGAGATGCTGCTCCTCAATGCCTGTTTCCCTGACAACCAAAGCCTAACAAATGATTGGCCAATTGATAAATATTTTTAGGCTCGGGCACAGTTTGTAACCTGCTGCCAAATTTCCCAAGGAGTGGGACACTGGAGAGCTGAGCCCCAGCTTTGCACAGACTCTCCAGGCCTGTACAAACCTAAATTTCCTTTTTTTTTTGGTGGTTTTGTGCTCCTTGGAGCCATCAAAGCCAAGTGGGTGTTAATTAATCCCAAATAAAACCAGCCTGGATTATTGGGGATGCCACCCCTGCCTCCTTTCTCCCCCAAAATGATCCCAGGGATGTCACCAAGGGCTGCTCCAAACCTCCAGCTCAGGTTTCTGTGGTTGAGATGATCCCGGGGTATTAAAAAGTTTATTTCCCACCCTCATGGCTGAAGAAGAAATTGAGATTCATCAGTTCTGCTTTTCAAGGTTTATTTTTTTAATATATTTTTATTACATGGTTATTAAAATATTTATAATCTAGTAAAATATAGTATAAAGTGTTAAAATATATTATAATGTAATATAAAATATTATATTATATTATATTATATTATATTATATTATATTATATTATATTATATTATATTATATTATATTATATTATATTATATTATATTATTTTATATTATATCATAATATATTATATATAATTATTTATAGTATATATAATTATATATAATATATTATATATATGATTATATATAGTATGTATATAATTATATATACAATTATATAAATATATTTATAAATAAAATAAATTATATATATATAATATATATAATTATATATATACCATATATAATCATATATATTATTATATATACATATTATATATACATATATATATATATATTATTATATATATACATATATAACATATATTATTATATATATACATATTATATATTATTATATATACATATAATATATGTAATTACATATAATAGATTATAATATAATTTAATATAAATAGATTCTATATTTATAATTTAGACTTATATTTATAATTATATATTATTTATTAAAAAATTTAGTATGTTATTAAAAATAAAAACTTTATTTTCTCTTACGTTCTTTCTCTGACCTGCTGAGATCTGTTGTGGCACAGTCCCTGCCCTTGGGGTGGTGTTGGCTTTTTATACTAAGAACTACCTGTGCTTTATTTACAATAAATTTATTTTTACAATAATTTTCCAATCCCTATCACCTGTGTGGTGCTGCTGTTTCCCCTTCTGACACAGCAGCAATACCTGTGGGGTGAGCTCAGCTGCGTTTTCCCCCTTTAGATGAAGAGACACAAAAGTTTCTTTTATTTCCCTGCAAGTGGCCCCGGGGCTGGGGATATAAATCTTCATTTGCATGGAGAGTCCTGGAGTGCCAAAGCCCAAAGTCTGGAGCTGCTCTGGTGATAAATGAGGCACATTTGGGGAGCAGGAGGAGCAGGTTAACATGTTTACCTCCAAAATTTAACCTGTTTACCTCCCAAATTCACCATGTTTACCTCCCAAAATTTACCATGTTTACCTCCAAAATTTACCATGTTTACCTCCAAAATTTAACCTGTTTACCTCCCAAATTTAACCTGTTTACCTCCAAAATTTACCATGTTTACCTCCCAAAACGTGTCCTGGATGTGATTCCTCACTGCTGACTGCAGCTGTTGGCCAGAGCATCCTTTCTGCCGTTGGAGCTCCCATTCCATCGATTTCGTTGCAGATTCTGTTTCATTCCCTCGCTCTGTTATCAGGCAAACATCACTAAAAGGATGAACATTTACAAACTCGGAGCACAAACCGGCACAAAAGCATCTGTCTTAAGTGGGAGAGAGAGGAGTAACGTGCGTGACAACAACAAAAAGAGATTTGTCTTGCTGAGAGCTGGGCCGACTCTCATTTGCTGTGTGGGGAAATTATGGCAGATATTGTATTAACACTGCAGGGCTCTGCCTCAGATCAAATCACAGAACACAAAAATAACCCTGGAGCTGCCACCAGCAGCAGAACTCAGGAGATTGGAGCACACAGAGCAGGACAGGGGGAATGGCTTCAACCTGAGAGAGAAATTATTTCATATTGGGAGGGAATTGGGAGAGCAGTGGGATGGAGTTCCCAGAGGAGCTGTGGCTGCCCCTGGATCCCTGGAAGTGCCCAGGCCGGATGGGGCTTGGGACACCCTGGGATAGTGGAAGGTGTCTGTGGGAATTCAGGAATTCAGGACATCCCTCTGGATTGCCCAAACCCCTGCCAGGGGGCTCAGAGACCCTGGCACAGAGCCCAAGACCCCCGTGACTTTGATTATGACCTGTGGAAAAAATTACCAACCTTACATGAGGATCTGCAAACCACAAAAGTCTAAGAGAATAATAATTCGTTTGTCATGGGGTGAAAAATAGATTTTTTGGGGATTTTTAGAATGCGGGTTCAGGGGGCAAGATGGAGGGATCTGGGCATGTCCAGCCTTTCTCCTTCTTCTTCTTGGCCTCCATCTTCTGCTGTGATTTTGGCACTTTTGGATTGGTTTAAGGTAGAAGCTCACTGTCTACCATAGGTGATAATGTTGGGAAGGAATTGTAAACATTGTACACGTGGTTTTTAGTATAAAAAGATAACACTGCCCTGGGGCAGGCAGGGTGGTGAGGGAACACCTGGACAGACCTCAGCAGGACAGGAGAAACGATTTTATAGATAAGAAACAGTAAACAACCTTGAGACTGAGAAATGAAGAGCTCTGACTCCTTCTTTGAGTGCCAGGCTGGGAAAAGAGACTTTAACACATCTCGGGGTCACTGTGAGCAGCAGAAGTCCTGAGAGAGATCCAGGGGTTGGAACTGGTCCTTTCCAGCCCAAACCATTCCATGACTCCATGATTCCCAGATTTTCAGATGAAAGTGTCCGGGGGTTGGAACTGATCCTTTCCAACCATTCCATGGCTCCATGATTCTAGATTTGGAGATATAGGTGTCCAGAAGTTGGAATTGATCCTTACCAACCCAAACCATTCCATGACTCCACAATTCTGCAGATGAAGGTGTCCAGGGGTTGGAACTGATCCTTACCAAGCCAAACCATTCCATGACTCCACAATTCTGCAGATGAAGGTGTCCAGGGGTTGGAACTGATCCTTTCCAACCATTCCATGACTCCACCATTCTCAGATTTGCAGATGACACCGAGCTGGAGCAGGTGTGGACTCCATGAGTCTCAGATTAGCAGATGAAGGTGTCCAGGGGTTGGAACTGGTCCTTTCCAACCCAAACCACCCCACGATTCTCAGATTTGCAATGACACCAAGCTGGAGCAGGTGTGGATCTGCAGGAGGGCTCTGCAGAGGGACCTGGACAGGCAGGAGGGAGATGAGGGTTCCCCCTGCAGAGTCGTTAATTATTTATGTTCCAGCTCTTGTCATTAGCGCTCGCTCTTGACTTGGGTTTCTCTTTAATCCAGATCAAAAACCCGAGTTCAAAACCTGCTCTGAGGGAATTTATTTAGACTTGAAAAGAATGTGAAGCTGCACAACAATTTTTTTTTTAGCAGCAACTTCGCTCTTTTCCCTTCTCCCATCTTCTCCTGCTGCTCCTTGACCAGAATTTGTGGTTCCTCTCACAGCTCTGGGTTCAAGATTTGACCCTAAGGACCTGTCATGGCTCTGTCCCCAAAGGCCACCATGAATCCACTCAAAATTATCTGGTAGAAGGGACATTCCTTGTTTTCCTCAGCTCTGTGTAGTCCTTTCCAAGGGACAGTGAAATTCCTGTTCTGTCAGGAAGACAATGATGAAATCCTGTTTTCCCAGCTCTCAACCAGAGCTTCTTCTCCTGCTGCTCTCTGACCAGAATTTGTCATTCCTCTCACAGCTCTGGGTTCAAGATTTGACCCTAAGGACCTGTCATTGCTCTGTCCCCAAAGGCCACACTGAATCTGCTCAAAATTATCTGGTAGAGGGCACATTCCTTGTTTTCCTCAGCTGTGTGCAGCCCTTTCCAAGGGACAGTGAAATTCCTGTTCTGTCAGGAAGACAATGATGAAATCCTGTTTTCCCAGCTCTCAACCACAGCTTCTTCTCCTGCTGCTCTTTGGCCAGAATTTGTGGTTCCTCTCACAGCTCTGGGTTCAAGACTTGACCCTAAGGACCTGTCATGGCTCTGTCCCCAAAGGCCACCATGAATCCGCTCAAAATTATCTGGTAGAGGACACATTCCTTGTTTTCCTCAGCTGTGTGCAGCCCTTTCCATGGGACAGTGAAATTCCTGTTCTGTCAGGAAGACAATGATGAAATCCTGTTTTCCCAGCTCTCAACCACAGCTTCTTCTCCTGCTGCTCTTTGGCCAGAATTTGTGGTTCCTTTCACAGCTCTGGGTTCAAGATTTGGCCCCGGGGTCCTGTCATGGCTCTGTCCCCAAAGGCCACCATGAATCCGCTCAAAATTATCTGGTAGAGGACACATTCCTTGTTTTCCTCAGCTCTGCGTAGTCCTTTCCAAGGGACAGTGAAATTCCTGTTCTGTCAGGAAGACAATGATGAAATCCTGTTTTCCCAGCTCTCAACCACAGCTTCTTCTCCTGCTGCTCTCTGACCAGAATTTGTCATTCCTTTCACAGCCCTTGGTTCAAGATTTGGCCCCGGGGTCCTGTCATGGCTCTGTCCCCAAAGGCCACCATGAATCCACTCAAAATTATCTGGTAGAGGACACATTCCTTGTTTTCCTCAGCTCTGTGCAGCCCTTTCCATGGGACAGTGAAATTCATGTTCTGTCAGGAAGACAATGATGAAATCCTGTTTTCCCAGCTCTCAACCAGAGCTCTCCAAGGCTGAGGGCAATGAATAACATGAATAAAATAAATAAATAAAGAAGATATTATCTGAGCCTCTGTGGCAGCAGGGACTGCAGCCAAGGCTTCACCTCAGCCGGAGGAAGAGGCCAAAATCCTGGAGGGTTTTTGGAGAGAGGCTGCAGGATTTAGGCATTTTCAGGTATTTTAATTCTCTCTGTTGCTATTTAAGCAGAGCTCTGGAGCACAGGTTCTTGGGTATGGTGGCTGTAAGGGGTTAAATTCCTTTATGTCCTTTGTGGTCCCATTTCTTTTCCATCTTGGGGTTCTGCGTTTTTGGTAACAGTTTGGTTTTAAGCTTGAACAGAATTATCTTATATAAATTACATCAGACACCTTTAAAAAACAAACAAACCAAGGGAAAAATGAGCCCAAAGCATCCCAAACCTACTGGAGAACATGGAGGTGTCCCAGAGGCAGAAACAGAAAAACTTGAGCCCAACTTTCCCTCAACCCTCCCAATCCTTGGTGACCCCAAGAACCTGCACAGGACAGGGGCTAAAACAGACAAATCACCCCACAATGGCCCCCAAAAAATTATAATTTTTTATAAATGTATAATTTATTTTAGATACAATTGATATTATATTGTGTTAGATATTACATTTGATATTATATTGTGCATAGATATTATTTTGTATTATATTTTATCAACATTGCAGGACTCTGCTAAAATAGGCAAATCACCCCATAATGGCCCCCACAAAATTATTTTTTTTATAAATATATAATTTATTTGAGATACAATTGGCATAGATATTATTTTGTGTTATATTTTATCAACATTTCAGGACTCTGCTAAAATAGGCAAATCACCCCATAATGGCCCCCACAAAATGATACTTTTTTATAAATATATAATTTATTTGAGATACAATTGGTATAGATATTATTTTGTGTTATATTTTATCAACATCGCAGGACTCTGAGCTGGTGGGCACTGCAGAATTCCAGGGTCTTTGCAAGGAGGAAGGTGCAGAGGAATTCCACGAGGGAAGAGGCAGAAGGTGTTGGGGAGATGGTTCTGTGCCAGTGCAGGCTCTGCATTCAGCTCCCTCTCCCAGCCTGGGGGAGGAGAGCTGTTAACAGAACACGAATTGTAAATTCCTGCCGGGAACACTGAGAATTCCTTTTCTCTTTAAGAACCAGGAAAAAAAAAACCCCTCTGTAAATCTGAGCTGATGGGGGAGTTCCAGGAGCTGGGGATGTGCAGATCCAGCCTGGGGATGGCATTGGGAACACCACCACCATCATCACCACCACCACCATCATCATCATCATCATCACCATCATCATCATCATCATTCCTGCCAGAGCTCTCCCTGCTCACAGCTCTGCTCTGGTGGGGATGGGCAGAAAGAAAACCTCAGACAGATTTTGGAGAAATGTGTTCAGCACCATCCTCCAGCTCCATGGGCTGAGCTTTCCATATGTTCTGACTCTGAAACGGGAAGAGGCTCTGAGGGAGGATTTATCACAGTTAATTGGGAATATCCAAGCTCACAAAATGCTGCAAATGTTCGGGGTTTCGCTCCTGAAATCTTCTTTAGGCCCAATATAATTCGGTTTTTTTGACTCCAACTGACTGTTCAGGAGGAGGCATCGCTGCCCTAAAAGTGATTTATTTAATGGATTGCAAAAGGAATTATTATTTTTTTTCCCCATGGGGGTCTCGAGGTCCTTTTGAAGCCTGAAGTGAATTAAATCAGCTCTCAGAATTTGCCTTCCCTCTTCACCCCAAAGCCATCTGAGCAGAGGCAGAGCAGGTTTCTATTCCTGCTCCTGCCTCCCAGGAAGAAAAAGATCTGATGCTCAGCTCCCTGGGAAGATCTGCAGATCTGTCTCGTGGTGCCAGGGAGCTGCAGCATCAAAGGAATTTTTCCACACGGATCAAAGCACCGGGAAGTTTTGACCACACCGGTGCAGATTGAGGCTTTCAGCCCTCCTTAATTAATGATGGAGATAAAAGGTGGGATGGGAGATCCACTTAAGCGAGAGGAAGTAATTAGTCAGAGAAATGAGGGAATGTCCTGAGTGGGAAGGGAGCCACGGGGATCATCAAGGTCAATTCCTGGCTCCAATTAATCCAAAGGAACTGGAAAAAAAAGGGTGTCACAGCTGGAGTTTTGGTTTGGGGAGGAACCTTCTCTTTCCAGAGCAGTGGAAAATAAAATAATTTAAAAAAAAAATATAGGAAATTTTTAAAAAAATTAAATGTAAAAAAATTAATTTTATAGGAAAATTCAGAATTCTGATGGCATTCAGAAGGAAAAGTGGTGATTCAGGGAATGTCTTCCAGCACTTGGAGATATCCAGAGGGAGAGGAAAATTGTGTGTATTTTGGGACTGATAACGCCCTGGGGGTGTCTGACCTTCTCCAAAAGGGCCAAAATTGTTGAAATTAGTTGGGAAAATCACTGAGCTCCCTGAGCTGGCGGTTTCCAGCCCTGATGTTCCCTCCAAGGAGGCACTGGGAAGCAGCACTGGGGAATTCTGGAGCCATGCCCAGCCCTGCAGGTCGGGAATTGCCACTTTCTCATTTTCCAGGAGGGACTGGGCAGGGGACAGAAGCAGCTGAGGTGTCACAAACCTCTCACAGAGAATTTGGGGCTTCCAGGGAGGGAGAGGGGAATCTCCTGGTGTGTGGAGTGTCGCTGTGGGACACGGAGGAACACGAGCACAGCGCTCTCAAGGGGAAGGAAAAAAGGGAAGTTTATTTTTCTGACTCCAATATTTATAGTTTTACAAAGGTGACAGCGGATTGGAGGGTGACAGTTCCACCTCTCCAATGACACTGGTTACACCAACAGTCCATCAACTCTCTCCTCCTCCATCGAAGGAATGTAAACTATAAGTTATTTACAAGAAAGTGCGTGGTAAAGTTCCTTACAAGAATGTCAACATCAGAAGGCCTTGAGAATCTTAAAAATCCAGGGTGACAGTGGAGCAGCGAGTGCTGCTGTTTGATATCAGCCTTTTCCTGATCACTGCCAGGGCTTGGTTGGATTTCTAACCCTGCCAAGGAAATGTCCTGGAGCCTGCACAGACTCCTGACGCCATCCTCAGGGGACACAGCAGCCTGGTGTCACCGTGATATTTGCTGAAAAATCCTTTCCTTAGCATTTTTCCTCCTGAGAGGCCTCAGGAACAAAATGTAACCAATGGTTATCTGCTGCTGTGGGATGCAACAGGTGCATCTGGGATTGGTCTCATGTTAATTGTTTTTAATTAATGTCCAATCACAGTCCGGCTGTGTCAGACTCTCTGAGAGTCACAAGATTTTATTATTTATTTATTTGTTTATTTATTATTATTCCATTCCTTTCTATCCTTGCCAGCCTTCTGATGAAATCCTTTCTTCCATTCTTTTAGTATAGTTCTAATATATTAATATAATATAATATAATATAATGTAATGTAATGTAATGTAATGTAATGTAATAATATGATAGGATATGATATGATATGATATGATATGATATAACATAACATAACATAACATAATTAATATAATATAATATAATATAGCTTTCCCATTATTTTCCCCTCATTTTCCCCTTGATTTCCCCTTGATTTTCCCCTCAGTTTCCCCTTGATAAATCGACTATATTTATTTATATTCATATATAAAATACAGGAATATATATATATATATATATATATATATATATATATATATATATACATATTCCAGCATATTGCATGACATATTCTACATTTAATACACAAAAATTGCAGGGGAAGGGTTGCTATGGGAGCTGTTTGAAGTCCAGCTCATGGATAAACCATTCCTGGGGAGAAATGGAAGTTGTTAAACTGGAAATTCCCCCCAGAACAGCTCCCCTGGCGTGAGGGTGACAAGGACACCAAACCCAGGGGGACTTTGTGCCACTCCTGGTGCAGCACAGGGACAGCCTGAGCTCCCAGGAATTATTGCTGATTCCCCAGAGGCACCAAAGGAGCTGAGGAGATAATTCCCTGTGAATGATCAGGGAATGGGATTGCAGGAATCTCTCTGACTTCTTCAAAACCCTTCATCAAAGAGGGATTTTTTTTTTTTTTTAGATTTTTTCCATTCCCTTGTTAAGTTATTTAAATAAATTACCTGGAGCTTTTGAGGCTGGGCCTGAAGTTGTGTCTGGCTTCAGACAGAGGCAGAGCCTGAGGGGGAATAATCTGATTATTATAAAGTTAATTCTTTCCACTCCCTTGTCCCAGTTTGTCCCCAGTCCCACCAGTGCTGGAGCCTTCAGGGAGGGCTGGGATTGATCCCTTCTCACCCCCTGAGCCCAGGAACAGCAGGATGGGGGTAAAACCAGCTGTGGCCACCCAAAATTAATAAATAAATAAATGAAAAGGGAGTTGTTCTGTGTGACTGGAGCTCAGGCGTGGATTTGGAGTGAGGGAATTCTCTCCTTTCCAGCCCAGCACACAAAGCCATCGGTAGCTCAGCAATAAATTAAAGATGAGGCTTTGCTGAGCCTCAGCACCACGAACAGCTCCCGCTCCCGGCCCCTGGAATATTCAACAAATTCCAGTCTGCTAATTGTGCTCAATCATTCAGACAACAGCTCCGAGGGGCTGCAAAGTCCAGACAGCTCCATAAAGGCTCTGCACGCTCTGATTTGCTGTAAAAATGGGAATTTGTCAGGTCTCACATGAACTGAACGCCAGCTCCTGGGCTCCAGGAGACTTGGGATGCTCTGGATGAAGGACAACTCCCTGCTCGTCAAGGAGGGCAGGAAAAGCAGCCCAGAGATCCCAAATTTCACTCCAAAGAATAATGGAGCCTTTCGAGGAGCTGACAGGAAACATTTAAAACAAAAGCTTTTCTGTGGGTTTCTTTTTTTTAGCTTA
The DNA here is from genome assembly GCA_009764595.1 of Geothlypis trichas. NCBI lineage: Eukaryota > Metazoa > Chordata > Aves > Passeriformes > Parulidae > Geothlypis > Geothlypis trichas. The sequence continues at coordinate 3,142,976 of CM019928.1, forward strand.
TGTAACATAAAGTCATTCCTTGGAGCTCATGACTCTGAGATGGCTTTGAGATCCAGAGCACCAAGGGGTGAAATAAATGAATTTTCAAAGGGCAGTTTTGTGGTTAATGAGGATATTCAGGGTCAGTATTCTGGATTTTTGGTGTGGATGCAAAATCTTAAGTTCAAGGGCATAAACTGAGTAAAATAAATGAATTTTCAAAGGGCAGTTGTGTGGTTAATGAGGATATTCAGGGTCAGTATTCTGGATTTTTGGTGGGGACCTCAAAGTCACAATCCAAGAGCTCAGAGCCTTGGATTTGTCCTCTCCTGGATTTTTTGGGCAGGGGAAAGCCAGGCAGTTCATGTCACACGAAATGTCACTGCCAGAAGAGGAACTCACACATCCCCTGGAAATGCAGATTTTTATCAATCTGTATTTTATCAGCTGGGGATGAAAAGCCTGGAGTTCCTCCTGATGTTCTTCAAAATGTGCAGCTGGAGTGGTGTAGAATAGAACCATGGAATTTCAGAGGGGTTTGGGTTGGAGGGACCTTAAATCCCATCCAGTCCTTGCCCTGGACAGGAGAATTTCTCACTGAAAAACCTCCCAGCACGCCCAGACTCCAGATGTGTGGATTTTATCCATTAAATAAATGTTTGCAGGGCTCCTGGATGGACATGGGATAACCCAACAACAATTTGTACTCACCGTGACGCTGGCAACAAAAACCAAAATAAAACACCTGAACAAAGCAAAGTTTTGAGCTCCAAAGGAATAACTGGTTTGGGGCTCTCAAAACTGATTTTTTGGGCAAAGGAAAGCCAGAAGAGGAACTAGCACATCCCCTGGAAATGCAGATTTTTATCAATCTGTATTTTATCAGCTGGGGATGAAAAGCCTGGAGTTCCTCCTGATGTTCTTCAAAATGTGCAGCTGGAGTAGAATAGAACCATGGAATTTCAGAGGGATTTGGGTTGGAGGGACCTTAAATCCCATCCAGTCCTTGCCCTGGGCAGAAGAATTTCTCACTGAAAAACCTCCCAGCACACCCAGACTCCAGATGTGTGGATTTTATCCATTAAATAAATGTTTGCAGGGCTCCTGGATGGACATGGGATAACACAACAATTTGTACTCACTGTGATGCTGGCAACAAAAACCAAAATAAAACACCTGAACAAAGCAAAGTTTTGAGCTCCAAAGGAATAACCGGTTTGGGGCTCTCAAAAATCCCATCCCAACGTACTCTGAGGGCAAGCACTGAGCTGCTCACTTATTATAGAGCATTAGTCACTCCAGCACACCTCCAACCTTGCTTTTTGTTCTTTTCATTTCTTCTGCACCAGCTTATTTTTAGAGGGCCGCGCTCGGATTCATGCGCAGCAACGCAAAGCCCAAAATACCAACCTTTAAATTAATTCTATTTCCCTCCCCAGCTCCCCCCCCCACTTTCTCCAGCAAAAACAACTAAAATTACACTGCCTGGCAGATCCCGGGCTCTGCCTCTGCTTTTCATGGAGGAAAAATTCTCTGCAGTCCACGTGCGGCAGCTCGGCCCAGCCAATTCCACCTGGTGGCGTTGGGAAAACGCTCATTTCTGCTGAGCTCCCAAGTTTGGGGACAATTCCTCTGGAGGAATGGCTGGAAACGTGAGGAGGAGCTGAAGGGGTTCAGTCCTGGAGGTTGAGGTTGGTTGGGAACTCCCAAACTGGGAGTTCTGGGCCATATTTTCAATTTCCAGCGGGTTCTGGAGATCTCTGGGTGCTCTCTGCTGGTGCAGCTCTTTGGAAAATCTCCTGAGTTCCCTGCAGTTGCAAGCTGTGTTTCTGGGTAGATATGGACGAACAATCCTGTTTTTGCTGAATTTGTGTGCTGGAAACCCTTCATGGAGGCACAATCCTGTTTTTCCTGAAATCGTGTGCTGGAACTGAACTGTTTTTCCTGAATTTGTGTTCTAGACACACTTCATGGAGGCACAATCCTGTTTTTCCTGAATTCATGTGCTTGAACTGAACTGGTTTTCCTGAATTTATTTGCTGGAAACTCTTCATGGAGGCACAATCCTGTTTTTCCTGAATTTATTTGCTGGAAACCCTTCATGGAGCCACAATCCAGTTTTTGCTGAATTTGCTGAAAACCCTTCATGGAGGCACAACCCTGTTTTTCCTGACTTCATGTACTTGAACTGAACTGGGTTTCCTGAATTTGTGTGCTGGAAACCCTTCATGGAGGCACAATCCTGTTTTTTCCTGAATTTATGTGCTGGAACTGAACTGTTTTTCCTGAGTTCATGTGCTGGAAACACTTCATTCTCCCAGCCAGACAGAAAATCCAAGACTTTGACCCCAAATTTCTGCAAGAAGCTGCTTAGAAGAGGCTCTGCTTGTCCTGGGAGTATTTCTCTGTGTCAGCTCACTCTGCACTTCAATATAAAACCATAAAAATGTTTTATATTCCCAAACCTGCCCTGGGACAGAGCCAGGGGCACCAGGATTTGGGGTGTGGAGGAGCACCCAGAGAGTCACCAAAGGGGTTCCTGGTATCCACCCTGACCTCACCTGGGTGATTCCAGACCTTCAGAAATCCTTTTCCTTGGGGATCCAGGGTGTTTGAGCCCCTGATCCCACATGGGTGATTCCAAACCTTCAGAAATCCTTTTCCTTCGGGATCCAGGGTGTTTGAGCCCCTGATCCCACATGGGTGATTCTATTCCTTCAGAAATTCTTCTCCTTGGGGATCTGGGGTGCCTGAGCCCCTGATTATATTCCTTTAGAAATCCTTCTCAAGAACCCAGGGTGTTTGAGCCCCTGATCCATGTGGGTGATTCCAAGCCTTCAGAAATCCTTTTCCTTCGGGATCCAGGGTGTTTGAGCCCCTGATCCCACGTGGGTGATTCCAAACCTTCAGAAATTCTTCTCTTCAGGAATCCAGGGTGATTCTATTCCTTCAGAAATCCTCCTCCTTAGGAATCTGGGGTGCCTGAGCCCCTGATCCCACATGGATGATTTCAAACCATCAGAAATCCTCTTCCTCTGGAATCCAGGGTGTTTCAGCCTCTGGCCTTGCCTGGGTGATTCTATTCCTTCAGAAATCCTCCTCCTCAGGGATCCAGGGTGTCTGAGCCCCTGATCCCACGTGGGTGATTCTATTCCTTCAGCAACCCTTCAGAAGTGGGGATAATAATGGTGATTTTGGCCATGAGGAGCTGTGACAGCGACAGCGACGGGGCCGTCCTTGTGATGGGGAGATGAGAATTCCCTCCCCTCTCATCAGAGAGGCTCAGACAGGCAGCTGAACTTTAGTAACAGACATTCCATCACCCCAGGGCCCAGCTGGTGGCAGCTGCAGGTGCTTGGATGTGCCAGGGACCGGAGTGGGACAGCTCCGAGCACACAACCAGACAGGATCACGGTGCAGAGGGAAAAGATTCCCCAATTAAAGAGATTTCTCCAATTAAAGCCCAGCCTGGGGTGTGAAACCCTGCTCATGCTCCCCAGGAATATCAGATGCCATTGGGCTCCACCATGTGTTCCTTTATTTTATAATTTTTTTTTTTCCTTTCCCTTGGTTTTTTTCCCCTCTCCCCAAGCCTGCTGCCTGGTAACCGCAGTATTTTGGGACTGATTCTTTTGCTAATTGCTCACCAGAAATAGCACCTAAGTTTGGCAGAGCTTTCAGGAGAAGAATGAAGGCTTTTCGTGCTGGGGGGAGAAAACTCTGATATGCATAAAAACTTGCACAAAAACCTGGTTTATTCGTCTTGCTGAAAATTCCCTGCTCAGACAGGGGGAATGTGATGCTGACAAGTGGGAAAGGGCCCAGGAAAGCCAGGATGGTTTAGGGAGGGTAAAGTTCCAAAAATCCTCTTTTTGGCCTTAAAAAGGAGTTGAGGCTGGAGGCAGAGGCTGTGCAGGAGGTGGTGTGGATGTGTCTCAGCTGGGAAGATCCCAGGGATGTTTGTGTTCCTGCATTGGGAATGTTTGGGATGGTGTGGGATAGAGAGTGAAAGAGGGAGCAAAAGAGGGAGTTTGGGGAGGTTAAAGTTCCAAAAATCCTCTTTTTTGCCTTATAAAGAGTTGGGGCTGGAGGCAGAGGCTGTGCAGGAGCTGGTGTGGATGTGTCTCAGCTGGGAAGCTCCCAGGGATGCTTGTGCTCCTGCTGGGAATGTTTGGGATGGTGAGGGATAGAGAGAAAGAGGGAGCAAAAAGGGAAGGGAGGTTTGGGATGTCCCAAAGGTTTGACAAGGGCTGTGCAGGGGTGGAGGGGCCTGAGCAGAGCCTGGCCTGGGCCCTGGGGCTCGTTTCAGGGCATGGAAATGTGGGGTTTCTGTGCTTGCTGGACCTGCTGCAGCTCCTGCTGGAACTGGGGATGTTCCTCACTCCACATCCTGGCCGAGAGCCTGTCCTGCTCTGGGAGGGGACACTGGGAGCTGCAGAGCTCCTGTGCCTTTTTTGGGGAAGGAATTCCTGCCTGTGAGGGTGGGGAGGGGCTGGGATGGAATTCCCAGAGGAGCTGAAATCCCTGGAAGTGCCCAAGGCCAGATTGGAGCCACCTGGGACAGTGGGAGGTGTGGGACCATGGTGGGGCTGGATGGGCTTTGAGATCCCTCCAACCCAAACCATTCCAGCATTCCCTGGGCAGGTTTGGATGGGATTTTGGGAAGAAATATTGGGAGAGGGGCTGGGATGGGATTCCCAGAGCAGCTGTGGCTGCCCCTGGATCCCTGGCAGTGCCCAAGGCCAGGCTGGAGCACCCTGGGACAGTGGGAGCAGTCCCTGCCCATGGCAGGGGTGGCACTGGGTGGGATTTAAGGTCCTTCCCCACCCAAACCACTGCAGGATCCCATAATTCTATAAATTCTTAACCTGCACCTGTTTCTTCCTGGGTTTGTGTGAAAAACAAAAGCAATCATTATTCAGGGAGCAGATCCCAGAGGTTTTCCTGGTGCTGGGGAGCAGCTTCTGCTTTTCCTCACTGACGCCTGTTGTCGATCAGCTGCAGCTTTAAAATTAAATTAAAATTTTGATGTTTTCACTACTCCCTGATGGGCACCAGTCCTTCCAGGCCATGGGAAGAGCTGGAACCCCTGGGATGCTGGAGGTGGACACAGCAGAACCTGCTGTTGGGAACTCCTGGAATTAGATGGGATTAAACCTCGAGGCTTCTGTGTGAGCCCATCACTCAGCAGGAAATGCTATAATTATTTTGTACTGGAGGCTGGTATAAAATGTCGCCATTTTTTAATTTTTTTTTTTTTCTGAATCACATATTTTTTTTATGGCAACTGCAGAAAAAAAAGAAAGCAGATAATGGCCAAAGAGGGGAAGCTGGAAATGAACCAGCTCAACGCTGGAGCAGCTGAAAATGAACATTTAAAGTAAAAATCAGGAGGAAAAGGAACAACTGGAGTTCTTTTTGTGTCGTGTGGTGACTGAGAACAAATCAAAAGGCCACAGAACTTGTCCAAGGGTCCCCTAATTAACGTGGCATCAAGTGGCACAATTCAGTCCTGAAGCCTTTTCTCATGTTAATTTTTTTTTTCCCCTTAAAGTATTTTTTTCATCTCTGGATGGTTCTTTCCAAGGAGCCAGGGATTATCCTGAGTGCCTCTCTTAGCGTGGCAGGTTCCTGTTGGCAGCTGTTTGGATGGTGCTAATCCACCTCAGCAGCTGCTTTATTATCTCAGGCTGTTCTGAGGGTTAAATTTATTCATTCATCTGGTTTTGTTGTTATTTGTTGGACAATTAAAGCCTCCAGAGAACAAGAACTCCTGGAATTATAACCTGGACACAACAGGAGAGTCCCTGCTCGGGAGGATTTGAAGTTGCAGCCAGACAGGGAACTCAAATTATGAGAAAAGCAGTTTTTCATAGATTTACACTTCTCATTAGTCAGAGAGGCACCTTTAATTGTCCCAGACTCGTGTTAATTAACCAGCAGAGGATTGGAATGAGACTCTTTCCAAATTTCTCAGTCTCTATTTGGGTAAAACTTGCAGCCCTCCAGCTGTGGTTCTGCTGGAGCAGGGATCCTGCACAAGGGGGAGTTTTCCTCTGCAGCTCCAGGGCTGCTGGAGATGGGCCTGGAATTCCTCTGGCAATGCAGAGGAGGAGAAAAGAAAGCTGCTCCTCTGGGAGTGCAGGGGGCAAAGGCTGCTGGAGTGTCCCAAACCTCAGATTGTACCCAGGTAGGAATGTTTGAAACCTCAGATTCTATCCAGGTAGGAATGTTTGAAACCTCAGATTGCACCCAGGTAGGAATGTTTGAAACCTCAGATTGTGTCCAGGTAGGAATTTTTGGCTCCTCCCCCTGGGCGGAGCATCTCCCCATGGGATGATGGAATTTTATCAGCCATGCAGGGACACTCATGGGCCATGAACAGAAGGTAATTAATAATTAATGGCCCATTAATAGAATATATCTCCTGGACGGAGGACTGGGTGTGGAAAAGATAAATAAAACTGCCTAAAGAACAGAAAACAAATACTCCACCTTTAACAGATGGCAATAAAATACACATTTATTTTACAACCCAGGACACCTCACCACCCCAACCACCCCCATAGGCCCTGAGCCTCAAAAACAAAAATTCTTTGGGATTGTTGCCAAATAATTTGCCACAAGGGGAGCCCCTGTCCCTGAGGTGGCTCACGCAGAGCCCTGAGGGATTTTTCAGGGGGTTTGCAAAACACGCCCAAAATCCCAGTAATTATCCCAATAATTATCCCGATTATTATCCTGAAGTCCTCTCCCCCGTGTCAGGTCACTGAGGGAAAACTCGAATTTACTCTGCAGAGCTGTCAGGTGCTGGAATCTTTGTGGCACTCTCGGCCATCTGGGCCTCTGTAAATCTCCCAGCAGCACAATTCCCCATCGGGAAATTCTGATTATTGCTCAGCCCTCCCTGGTGAGGCACCAGCACAGGCACAGCCCTCTGGGGAAAGGTGAAGAGCAGGATCCTTGGGAAAATAAACACAACAAAACCCCTTCCCCCAGGGATAATTTAATCTCCCTTAATTGCTGATGGATTGGATGGACCCCCCCAAAAAAACCGTGGCACCTTCACAGCCCCTCCCACCCCTCACTTTAATTTGCACTCTCCCAAATTTCAAACACCTTCTCAAGGTGACTCCGTGGAATTTTTATTATTTTTTTTTTCCCTCCCCTCTTTCCCTCTTCACACATGAGAAGCAGAGGAGTGATGGGAGGCCTGAAATGCAGCAAGTGCTAAACAGATTGGGATTTCTTTTTTGAAGCCATAATAGGGAAATGTTATTAGTGGGAAAATGAAATGCTTGACGTTGGCACTTTCTGGCGGCGCAGAGGAGATTTTGGGGGGGAAGATTCTTTGCAAGGTATTAATGTCACCTAATCAGCTTCTGCAGGGAGACAGGGATGGCATAAATCCTCCCAGGACCTTCCAGCTGGGGAGTTCAAAGTGCTTTTCACACGGAAAACTTTTCGGGAAGTCTTTTGAAAAGCAAAGATTTCTGAGGGGAATCTGATTTTTTAGGGAGCAGCTGAGGGGAGTTGTTCCTGTTCAAGGCAGGATTTAGGGAAATGTTGAATTTTAGGGCAATGTTGAATTTTAGGGCTGTTCTGAGATCCTGCATGAGCCCAGTGGGGTTTGGGTGATGAAATTCAGTGAGGTGTGATGGGATTTTCATGGAAATTAATCAGGGAATCCTGTCCTGTTTTCGGGAAGTCTTCTGAAAAGCAAAGATTTCTGAGGGGAATCCTGAGTTTTTAGGGAGCAGCTGAGCAAATTCTGCTCCTGTTCAAGGCAGGATTTAGGGTAATGTTGAATTTTAGGGCTGTTCTGAGATCCTGAGCGAGCCCAGTGGGGTTTGGGTGATGCAATTCAGTGAGGTGTGATGGGATTTTCATGGAAATTAATCTGGGAATCCTGTCCTGGGGGTTATCCTGAGAAATTGGGGGGATGAAGGGATGTTCCAGACCCAGTGATGCTGGAATGTGTCTGCCTGGGGAGGGTGGCACTGGGTCACACTGGGAGAGGATCCTTCCTTCTCTGCAGCCCTGGCACAGAGCACAGAAATGGCACAGGAGGCTCAGGATGGAGCTGCAGGAAGGATTTGGGCAGGAAAGTCAGGATTTGGGCAGGATTCAGGTGTAACAACTGAGCTGGAATAGTTGTCCTGACCAACATAAAGAGATAATAAAGGAAACTTTATTATTCCTTTAATAAAGGAAAAACATTCGTAAAAATGGTAAAACTGCAAATTTCAGACTAATAGCTGATTATAACTAATACCATTTTAATGCTAAAAATAGGAATATGGGGAGCAAAATGAAGCAAATTAAGGAAAATTAGCCAAATTAACTTGGGGAGCTGTGTCTTGAGTGAGGATGGTGAATAAAACAAACAAACAGTCCTTGAACAGGGTTTCAGTGCAAGTCAAGGCAGTTTTGGGGCTTTTGAGGCACAAACCACAAAAGGAAACCCCAATTTCCTGAGGCCACCCTGTGGATCACAGGCCTGGGACAGGGGAAGGGCTGGGAAAGGAGGGAGGATTTTGCATTTGTAGGACTTTGATACCCTCAGGCTGCTCCGTTTTTGCTCCTGCCTGGAGCTGTTGGAACCCAGGGAGTCTGGGGAGTCGTTTCCATGATTTTCTGAGCGATGTTTCCATGGGAGACAGACCCTGCACAGGTGAGGGAGAGGGGAAATCGCAGACAGATGGGATTGGGATGCAATGCAAACATCTCCATAACATCAGGAACTGGAGTGTTTGAGCACCTGGGAGATGATAGAACAATAATAACCCATTTTCCAGGGAAAACAACTTTGATTTGCTCGGAGGCTGCGTCTGACTGGAGCAGGAATTGGAAAACCCAGCCTTGGAAAACTCAGTTCTATCTCCAGCCCATCAGCGCTGCTCAGCTCATTGCAATTCCCATTTTCCTGTTCAGAAATGGTGCTCCAGCCCCCAGGTTCCTTCGTGTGGCACCTGAAGTGTAAAATTGTCATAATTTCTGCTTATTTTTGGAGTTCTGGGTCACTGCCTGCTCCCTTCTCCCTGAAAACCCTCAAGGAAAGATGTTAAAATTCTGACTCCAACGAAATTCCTGCTGCAAATATCGCCAGGTCTGAAGGACTTGCCTTTTCTTCCTAAAAGAGCAGGATAAATACAAATTTTGACATAGAAAAGGGAAATGTTTTCTTCCCTGTCTCAGGAGGTTTGATGTGTGCATTATGCTGCAGAGAGAGGATTTCCCATGGAATGCATTCCTGGATCACCAGGTGCTCCTGGTGGCTGAAAGATTCCCCTTTCCTTTCCTTTCCTTTCCTTTCCTTTCCTTTCCTTTCCTTTCCTTTCCTTTCCTTTTCCTTTCCTTTCCTTTCCTTTCCTTTCCTTTCCTTTCCTTTCCTTTCCTTTCCTTTCCTTTCCTTTCCTTTCCTTTCCTTTCCTTTCTTTCCTTTTCCTTTCCTTTCCTTTCCTTTCCTTTCCTTCCTTTCCTTCCCTTCCCTCCCTTCCCTTCCTTCCCTTCCCTTCCCTTCCCTTCCCTTCCCTTCCCTTCCCTTCCCTTCCCTTCCCTTCCCTTCCCTTCCCTTCCCTTCCCTTCCCTTCCCTTCCCTTCCCTTCCCTTCCCTTCCCTTCCCTTCCCTTCCCTTCCCTTCCCTTCCCTTCCCTTCCCTTCCCTTCCCTTCCCTTCCCTCCTTCCCTTCCCTTCCCTTCCCTTCCCTTCCCTTCCCTTCCCTTCCCTTCCCTTTTTCCCTGTAGGAATTTGTCCTATTTCTATTTCTTTTGGCCCTAAATCAGGAGGTTCATGCTCAACTCCCGTGGTTGGACCTTGGCTGTGGAGATTCATCCAAGGGATAAAAGAATGAGTTGTTCCTTTGAGGAATAACAAAAAAATCTGGGAAACTCCAGCTCCTGTTTCTGGACACAGAATTCCATCCATGCTCTGCTGTAGGAACTGGGGAGAATAATCCAAAATGGATGGAATTTTTCAGGGAGCAGGCAGAGGGATTGAAAGAGATGAGCATTAAGGAGCCAAACAGCAGCAAGGGAAGATAATTTTGAGCCATTATGCACTGGATTTTCCAAAGAGAAAAGTATCTCCTGGATAACAATCACTGAAAGCAAAGGGGGTTTGTGTGTTTTAAATCTCATAATTCCACCCTGGATTTTCAAAGCAGTTTTAGCATGTGGAATGCTGATGAGAGCCTAGCAGAAAGTGAAACGAGGTGGGGGGAAAAATGAAATAATTTTTCCTCTCTCTGCTGAAAAGTTTTGATGGGAATGAAAAGCATTTTGGGGTTGGATTTCGGTTTGCTTAAATTTAGGGAAACACGGGGAGGAGCTAGGAATTGTCATAATGTTTATTAGTGTAATTAGTTCTAGAATTCTAGGAAGATTAATAATTCTGAATAATAAGGTTTGGAAGAGCAAAGGCATCAAGGGGTTTGTGCTTGGTGCCAGGGCAGGGCCCAGAGCCTTGACTGGGGCCACCATGAGAATTGTATATTTAAATTAACAACTATAACTTGTTTAAAAATTTTAAAATTTTAATAGCAATAAAATGGTTATAAAATAGCAATATAATTAGAGTAATAATAAATTGGACAATTTGGATTAGGACAATATGAGACAATAAACCAAAGATTTTGGGACAGTCTGGGT
>CM019928.1:3159172-3244172 GCA_009764595.1 Geothlypis trichas
TGAATCTCAAATTTTCACAACAAAAAGCAGCGCTGTTTTCCTTGCCTAAAAAAAAACAAACAAACAAAAACCCAATTGAGGCATGGATTGAATTGATTTTAGCCACAAACATCAAATGTCCTTCCTTGGCCAAAAAACACCTACTCCTGATTTCTGGAGCTGCTTTAATATTATCTCTTCAGTAGCAAAAAGACTGTTTTCCTATAAAGTGATAAATTCAGATGCCAACCCCCTAGAAATGTGACAGGGGCGATACCAAGGACGTGGTTAATTGAACATTGGTGCCAGCAGTTGGATATTTCAAATACTTTGTCCCAAAATAACCATTTCAGGGCTGTATTTATTAAAGGCACAGGTTTAGGCCTAAATTTATATCCCCTCTCCTTGCTGTAATTCAGGAGCTGCTGACACACAAGGATGTCAAAAGAATAGACAGTTATAGATATCCCCAAATTCCATTTCCAGGTGTCTCATTTCTGGAAGAGTTGGGAAACTTTGGCACAATTAGAATCCCAGATTTTCAGACATCTTGCTGAACAAAAGTTCAGAATTTCAAGTTTGAGGTGAGTCAGTTTGAGGTTCTTATTTTCATTTTTTTTCTTTTGCAATAAAACAGAAGCTCTGAGAACAAAGCTAAAAAATTTGAGTTTTTTACCAGACAACATTGCAGAATATGAAACCCATCCATACCGTGGCCAGCAGTTCTAATTGTCCTGGATTTTCCAATAAATTATTTCACGAATTAACCCAAAAAAAACCCAAAAAACCCAAATCCTTTGCTATCACCCCCTGAAACCCAGCTCAATACCCAGCCATAGCTCGTTGCCATAGCTGCAGCTCAGGAAAATGCATTTTTCTCCCAGATTTATAAACAGACACCGCAACAGTGGAGCTCTGGGAGCACCACACAAAATCCAGTGGCCCCCAGCAGGTGAGAAATTTCGTTGATGGAAGGGGATTCAATGTTGAAAACCTTTCAAAGTGTTTTTTTTTTGCTCTGGGGTTGTCTCAGGAGAGCTGGGACTGGGATTTTAAAGGCACAGCTGTCACAAATTGGGGGTACAATTTTCTCACTAATTCAAACAGATTCCCTTCCTCACACCCCCTTTTTTACATCCTTGGCCTTTTGCTTCACCACAGAACTCCCAGAGAATTTGTTTTTCAAGGCAATCCAGCTCAGCCACAGGATCACAGCTCATTTCTGGTGTTTTGCCCTCTCCCAGGCCAGAATGATGCTGAGGTGGGAGGAAAAGGACAAACAGGAGGCAGAGGCAGAAGCCATCCCTCCTTTAATCCTCACCAGACCCCACTGATCCCCTTGTTTTCCCCATTTCTTTCCCCCCCTCCTTTGTAAAAAATTAGCCATAAGGAGGCGATAATGAGCTGTTTATTGGCAGGACCACGGGTGAGGGTGGAATCTGTTGGTGCTGTTCAAGAAAAACATTTCTATTCTGGAGCATCATAAAATGCTGGGCTTCAACAGCACCTTTTGTGTGGCCAGGGATGGATTTATTAACAGGCTGTGCTCCTGGACCTTGTCTGGATCTTCTTAACAACAGGTTGATTTATTTAGGCTTGGGCTTGGTTCAGTTTCAGCCCTGCATTGTGTTTTGTTTTTGAGGAAGCTCAGAAAAAAATCTCAGAAAAAAAAAAAATTGTGTTTGTTGTTCCCAGGAGCTGCTGATTTCTGATTTAACTCTTCACCAACTCCTGATTTTTGCTGGGGATTAATTTCTGTTTATAATAAACATGTCATCACTAAGTGGATGAAAAGTTGCTGCTGGCATGAAGCTCCAGGAATCGAGGAGGGCAGAATAACCTCAATCCAGCTCAGAAATGACAAATTAAAACCGGTATTAGCAAAGGAACTCTTTAATGCCTGCGTGGCAGCTCTTACTGAAATTGTGATGCAAATCTGATGGTGGAATCCAGCACAATGTTATTTATGTAAAGAAACAGAGCTCAATTCATCTGTACAGGAGGGGTGAAGTTGTTTTCCTCAATTTTTCCTGAATTTCAGGTCCTGTTGATGTCTCAGTTTGCAGGGGGAGAACCCAAACCAGCTCTTTGCTCACCTGTGATGTGAGATTTACACCAGGGCTGCCTGCCAGAATAAACAAAATCCAGGGAAGTCACAAAACAAAGAAATTTCTTTCCAGAAGACTCAAATCCTGCAGGATTTAAAGGATGGAACATTTCAGAATGGGAGACTCGGTGACAGATGAGGGCTTTGGGGCAGCTCCTCCTTTAGTTTGCACCAAAAATTCAGATTTCCAGGAGGGTTTTTCAAAAGTCCTGATAGTGTGCCTTGCAGTGTGCTAATTCAATGCCAGCCTTTTCATTTCTGCTGGGAGTGGGAGCTGTCAGTGTCATCTCCTGGCTCTGGAGGAAGGGAGAGCAGAAGAATCTTGAATATCTCTCAGCTGCTCTCTCCCAAACTCCAAACCCGCTGGAGCTCTGCAGTGGCACAGAAAGGAGCTGCACTCATTAGGCTCTGATATTGTCATAACGAGGTGCTGCTGATTCATGGGGATAATTACATTGTTCCTTCAGCCTTTTGTGTGGCAGGGGGAGAGCAGAGAGCTGGGAATGCCTGGAATAACCTCCAGGAGTGCTCTGAATTGTCCCTCTGTCCTCTGGGGACAAGGTGGCACCTCCCAGGGCACACACAGCACGTGTTGCCCTGATTTATTGATTTTCTGATGTTTGCATTCTTGTAGTGAACTTTCTCACACACTTTCTGTAAATAACTCATTGTTTTGCATTATTTTATGGAGGAGAAATTAGATGGACTGTTGGTTTGTCCAGTGTCATTGGAGAGGTGGCACTGCCACCCTCCAACCCACTGTCACTTTTGGAAATCTATAAATGTTGGAGTCAGGAAATGAACTTCCCTTCTTCTTAACTTGGAGGTTCCAACACGTGTATCATTTTATTTCGTGTCCTATTGTGACACCCAAGTGTCTCCCTGATTTTTTAAGTTCTTCTAAACCTTCTGATGTTCACATTCTTGTAACGGAGTTTCCCACATGGTTTTATGTAGATAATTATTGTTTTGCATTCTTTTCTGGTGTTTGCATTCTTGTAACCAACTTTCTCACACACTTTCTGTAAATAACTCATTGTTTTGCATTATTTTATGGAGGAGAAATTTGATGTACTGTTGGTTTGCCCAGTGTCATTGGAGAGGTGGCACTGTCACCCTCCAATCCACTGTCACTTTTGGAAATCTATAAATGTTGGAGCCAGGAAATGAACTTCCCTTCCTCTTCCCTTGCAGTTCCAGTGTCCAGGTTGTTTTATTTCGTGTCCTATTGCAACACTCAAGTGTCTCCCTGATTTTTTAAGTTCTTCTGAACCTTCTGATGTTCACATTCTTGTAAAGGAGTTTCTCACACACTTTTATGTAAATAATTATTGTTTTTACATTCTTCTCTGGAGGAGGAGAGATTTGATGGGCTGTTGGTTTGTCCAGTGTCATTGGAGGGGTGGCACTGTCACCCTGCAACCCACTGTCACTTTTGGAAATCTATAAATGTTGGAGTCAGGAAATGAACTTCCCTTCTTCTTAACTTGGAGGTTCCAACACGTGTATCATTTTATTTCGTGTCCTATTGTGACACCCAAGTGTCTCCCTGATTTTTTTAAGTTCTTCTAAACCTTCTGATGTTCACATTCTTGTAAAGGAGTTTCTCACACACTTTTATGTTAATAATTATTGTTTTTACATTCTTCTCTGGAGGAGGAGAAATTTGATGGACTGTTGGTTTGTCCAGTGTCATTGGAGAGGTGGCACTGTCACCCTGCAATCCACTGTCACTTTTGGAAATCTATAAATGCTGGAGTCAAAATTAACCTTCTCTCTTTTCTACCTTGTGAAATTCCCAGAGCTCTGGGAATTCCAGAGGGTGCAAACACAGAACTCTGGGAATTCCAGGAGGTGGAAACATGGACAGAGCTCTGGGAATTCCAGAAGGGGGAAACACAGACAGAGCTCTATGAATTCTAGGAGATTGGAAATATGGACAGAGCTCTGGGAATTCCAGGAGATGCAAACACAGAACTCTGGGAATTCCAGAGGGTGCAAACACGGGCAAAGCCCTGTGAATTTCAGGAGGTGGAAGCATGGACAGAGCTCTGGGAATTCCAGGAGATGCAAACACAGAACTCTGGGAATTCCAGGAGATTGGAAATATGGACAGAGCTCTGGGAATTCCAGGAGATGCAAACACAGAACTCTGGGAATTCCAGGAGATTGGACATATGGACAGAGCTTGTGGAATTCCAGAGGGTGCAAACACAGAACTCGGATATTCCAGGAGGTTAAACATGGACAGAGCTCTGGGAATTCCAGGATTGCAATATGGACAGCGCTCTGGAATTCCAGGAGATTGGAATATAGACAAAACTGGGAAATTCAGAGGTGCAAACACAGAGCTCTGGGAATTCCGGAGGTGGAAACACAGGAAGAGCTCTGGGAATTTCAGGAGAAGGAAGCACAGAAACTCTGTGGATTCAGGAGGATTTAAACAGGGACAGAGCTCTGGGATTCCACATGGTGGAAACATGGACAGAGCTCTGGAAATTCCAGGAGATGCAAACACAGACAAGCTCTGTGAATTCCAGGAGATTGGAAACACAGCAGAGCTCTGGAATTCAGGAGACTGGAAGATGAGCAGAGTCAAAGGGATTTTCCAGAAAATGTGACTGTGACAGCACCTGAGGAAATGTGGTATGTTCAGCAACTGCTGCACGTGGAGTGAGCTGTACTCAGGTTGGGAATTCTACATCCCTCCTACTACTCCTGAACCAGAGCTGCAGGTAGTTTGAAAATAACCATAGTGCTCATATTTATCTAAACACACATTTGTCTCTCGTAAAACCCTTTCAGGGGCCAAGTGCTTTTTCCCAAGACTTGTCTCCAGAACCGGCTTGCACAATCAAATAAGCCCCAACATGCTGCAAAACAAATGAATGGATATGAAAGAGTTCAGTGAGCAGCACTTGGAACGGGGTCCATAATGGCTTTTTTAATTAAATGAATTTAGCCATTTCATCGAGGCAGTTCTCATTACTGGGCCAATATTGAGCTGACCATTTCCTTCTAATTGCATTGTGTTTTCTCTCTGCTTTGGGGCTGATTGAATGGATGATTTGTGACTGTGTCCTGACACCTGGCACGTGCAGAGGAGCTGGAGCAGCTCTGATGCTCCAATGAAGCTGTTCAATTTCCCTGAATCCTGTTCAATATTCCTGGACACAGGAGAGTTCTGCCCCGCTGGCCGTTGCCACCCTGCCCTGCTGCAGGTGTTTATAGAACTCTGGATATTTACATTTCTTTGCCCAGCAGAGTGAGTTTTATTAAATCCATTGTGTTCCCACTCGAAAGATGAGCTCTGTTCTCTGGTGCGTGTGGGGAGAATTCAAGGGGATGTGGATTTCCTACCAGAACTCAGAAAAAATGTTCCTTCTTTCCCCACTTTCCCATATATTTTATATATAACAGGGGTAATATCTCTTCTTTGATTTAACAGAATCATAATTCTCAGAAAATTGTATTCCCTTCTTTTTCCACAATCCTTCTGTCCTAATTTTTAATATCAAAGAGAAATATTGATTGTCCTTGGGTCAAACTCTAAAAAAGCCAAGGAGTGACCAGGAAAAGAGGGTGAACTCTTGGGAGACTGGGAATGTTTGAGGAACTCTGACTTCAGCACCCTAAAGTAATAATAACAATAATAATAATAATAATAATAATAATAATAATAATAATAATAATAATAATAATAATAATAATAATAATAATAATAATAATAATAATAATGATGAATTCTTTAACTCGTAAGTTATTTCACTCATTACTCTAACTCATAAGTCATATAATAATAATAATAATAATAATAATAATAAATAATAATGAGTTCTTCAAATCATAAGGTTTTTAACTCATTACTCTAATTCATAAGTCAAACATAATAATAATTCAAATAATAATAATTCTAATTATAATTCTAATAATAATAATAGTAATTTCGAGTTCTTTACTCATAAGTTATTTAACTCATTACTCTCATTCTATTCAATATAATAATATAATAATAATATAATAATAATAATAATAATAATTAATAATAATTCTGAGTTTCCTCCTGCAGGCCCTGCCCTTCACAAGGAAAGGAAATAATTCTGTCCCTTTCCCTCTTCTTTGCTGCTTT
The DNA here is from genome assembly GCA_009764595.1 of Geothlypis trichas. Taxonomy (NCBI): domain Eukaryota; kingdom Metazoa; phylum Chordata; class Aves; order Passeriformes; family Parulidae; genus Geothlypis; species Geothlypis trichas. The sequence continues at coordinate 3,165,388 of CM019928.1, forward strand.
AATGGGGAATCTCACTTTGGAAATTCAGTGCGAGCAGTGCACAAAGAGTTCTTGCTGAAGCTTGAATTTCTTTATTTTTTTCACCCAAAGATAGTGGTGTTATCAACTCACCAGGGTCAAGCTTACTGTAATCCTCTGCTCCAAGATCCCGTTTGAGCCAAACTCTTTTAGCAAAGTTAATGGAACGTTTTGTGAGGGTTTTAATCCTGTTTTGAGAAGGAGGGCTCTGATCCCAGGCTCCAAATCACTGCAGGAGCTGGGAGCAGGTCTTGGAACGTTGGTTCCATCTGGGTTTGGGTGGTTTTGTTGTCAGGAGTCAAACACAATCAGCTTCCAGAGGGTGAGGGGTTCAAACAGTTAAAGCTCAGCTTTACCCACACAGCCGCACGAGTGCTTTGATAGGAGCAGCTAAAAATGTCAAAGCACAATTTAAAAATGTTAATTAAGTTTCAATCTTTGTGGACAACATTGTTAATCACAGTAAGTGAGTAAAGCAGCAACCCTTGGGTGTTCTCACTGTCACTTCCTATTGAGCAGCAGCTCATTCCCACTCCTGTCACTTCAGCTTACCCCAGTCTGCCCAATAAAAATCCCTTTATACTGGTTTGGTATCCAGGAACTTCTGTGAAACGTTCAGCAGCAGTTGGGAAGTTCAATCTTCATCATTTTCCCCTTTTCTGTCCTGAGTTTGAATCATCCCCGTGGCTCTGGGGGTGTCCCAAAGGCTCTGGGAAGGTTCAGGGTTTTACACAGGGAGCTGCTCTGGAGGAGGGGTTGTGATGCTGATCCAGGGATGTGGTGAGGAGCTGGGGCTGGGGCACTGGTGGCATCAAACTGGGCAGGGGGCACTGGTGGCACTCAGGTTGGGCACTGGTGGCACTCAGGTTGGGTAGATGGCTGTCACTTCAATGTACCCCAGTCTGCCCATTATAAATCCCTTTATACTGGTTTGGTATCCAGGAACTTCTGTGAAACGTTCAGCAGCAGTTGGGAAGTTCAATCTTCATCATTTTCCCCTTTTCTTTTCTGAGTTTGAATCATCCCCGAGGCTCTGGGGGTGTCCCAAAGGCTCTGTTGAGGTTCAGAGTTTTACACAGGGAGCTGCTCTGGGGATGTGCTGAGGAGCTGGGGCAGGGGCACTGGTGGCATCAAACTGGGCATGGGGACACTGGTGTCACTCAGATTGGGCACTGGTGGCATCAAACTGGGCATGGGGACACTGGTGTCACTCAGATTGGGCACTGGTGGCATCAAACTGGGCAGGGGGACACTGGTGGCACTCAGGTTGGGCACTGGTGTCAGATTGGGCAGGTGGGCTCTGGTGGCACTCAGATTGGGCACTGGTGGCACTCAGGTTGGGTAGATGGCTGTCACTTCAGCTTACTCCAGTCTGCCCATTAAAAATCCATTTATACTGGTTTGATATCCAGGAACTTCTGTGAAACGTTCAGCAGCAGTTGGGAAGTTCAATCTTCATCATTTTCCCCTTTTCTGTTCTGAGTCTGAATCATCCCTGTGACTCTGGGGGTGTCCCAAAGGCTCTGGGAAGGTTCAGGGTTTTACACAAGGAGCTGCTCTGGAGGAGGGGTCGTGGTGCTGCTCTGGGGATGTGCTGAGGAGCTGGGGCAGGGGCACTGGTGGCATCAAACTGGGCAGGAGGGCACTGGTGGCACTCAGATTAGGCAGGGGGACACTGGTGTCACTCAAATCAGGCACTGGTGGCATCAAACTGGGCAGGGGGGCACTGGTGTCACTCAAATCATGCACTGGTGGCATCAAACTGGGCAGGAGGGCACTGGTGGCACTCAGATTGGGCACTGGTGGCACTCAGATTAGGCAGGGGGACACTGGTGTCACTCAAATCAGGCACTGGTGTCAGATTGGGCAGGGGGACACTGGTGTCACTCAAATGTGCAGGTGGGCACTGGTTTTTCTCAGATTGGGCACTGGTGGCACTCAGGTGGGGTAGAGGGGCACTGATGTCACTCAGATTGAGCAGGTGGCCACTGGTGGCACTCAGATTGGGCACTGGTGGCACTCAAACTGGACACTGGTGGCGCTCAGACTGGGAGGTGGGCACTGGTGGCACTCAGATTGGGCAGAGGGGCACTGGTGTCATCTCCTTCCTGCACGGGTTTGCCAGCCTGTCCTCAGATCATTTTCCCACCCCTTCCCATCCCATTCCATCCCCTCATGGATGGGGATAATTTTCCAGATTTGGATCCCAATTCAGATCCGGATTTGGATTCAGATTCTGGTCCAGATTTAGATCCAGATTTAGACTCAGATCCAGATTCTGGTCCAGATTTAGATCCAGTTTTGGATCCAGATTTAGATCCAGATCCAGAGTCAGATCCAGATTCAGATTCAGATCCCAATTTAGATCCAGATTCAGGTCCAGATCCAGACTTAAATCCAGATTCAGATCCAGATTTAGATCCAGATCCAGATCCAGATTCAGATCCAGATTTAAATCCAGATTCAGACCCAGATTCAGATCCAGAATTAGTACCATATTCAGATTCAGATCCACATTCAGATCCAGTAGGACCAAAGCTGCAGTGAGCCCTGGAACCTGCTGCTCCCCTGGGTTGCCCAGGAAGTTCATTATAAAAATTCCTTCTCACAACTTTTTGTTTTCCTCTTCTGAGGGCAATCTCAGAACCTTTGAAATCTGTCTGGACAGGGGGCCTTTAATTAACAATTTTTTGCCTCAATCAACTGCCTTCCACATCTGGGAGCTCCGAGGTGAATCAGCTTTAATTAAATGTTCTCCACACTTCCAGAAGATGCCAAAGCATCCTGGTGCAGATATTGAAGATGGGATTTCCAAAATCCCACTTGGCTGATCTCCTCTGCCTGCAGTTGACAATTCTCAGTGGTCTGGATGTTGTTTGTTGATCTTGCTCTAAATTAAATTGCTGCCCCATGTGATGCTCAGGCGAATGGGCAGGGAGGGAGCTCAAAAATCCCAATTCTCACCCTTCTCACCCACTCCTTTCTTCTCTTTATGCAACCATTATTCAGTGAATTGAAAGAAGAGAAAATACAGACGCGGGGAAAACAAACAGGGAATTCCTCTCAGCTTCTGAAAGTGCAGAATTAAGAAAAAAAATACAAAATGCAGAGCTGGGAAATTCTGAGCCAGAAGTCAAAGGCTTCATGCAGATGCTGCAACAAAGTTAAAGGATCTTTGATAGGAATCAAATGGAACAATTCCTTTGTGATGTTTCTGTTCACCAGGGAGGGTGGGAAGAGGGTTCCCTTCAGGCCATGGCCTTTCCCTTCTCTCTATAAAGGTCCCTGGGTGGGAAATAAATGAGATTTTTGGCCTAACCAGAAATTTTAAGCACAGTGGGTGCTTAAGAAAGTGGTGTTTCATCCATTTGGAGCTTTCAGTGCCTGGAATTACCCTGTAGCAGGCAGTGGGTGGTGCAGGAAAATAAAGCTGTTTGCTTTGTGCTTCTGGTTGGGTGGAAACACAAATAACGTGGTGCTGAGAACACTTCAAATTGCATTGAAATGGAGTTATTGGGTATGAAACGCTGAAATTATGGGGAATGAAACCTTAAAGGTTTTGTTATGGCGTTCAAAAGCCACAAAGGAAGTGGGGTGAGGAATTAAAACCAAGAGATGAGGCACCATCTTGGGAGGGTCTGCTCAGATCTGGATGTTCTCCATCACACCCTTGACCAGGATCTTTAAGGGCTGAGGACAAATATCAGCCTGGTTTTGTCCTCTCCAGCACAGAACTCCCTAAATTGTGGCTCATGGAGAATTTGCTGCTCCCACCAGATCAGCTGCTCCTCCTTGCTCTCCCCACCACCACCACCACCACATCCATTGGGTTTATCTCGGTTTTTTCTCAGTTCTCTGTCACCTGATCATCCACGGGAGGAGCTGTGGAAGGAGAGAAGGAGCAGAATTATCCCTAATGAGCCACAGCCAGGTCAGGAGGGGAAACTTCCCCCTAAGAGTCTGCATTGTGCCTAGAAAAATTACTGAAATCTTCTGCTAATCCTCCTCAAAGATCAATCTCTTAATCTTTCTGACAGTGGCACTGACTAATCACCTGAATAGGATTTAAAGCCACCGAGACACTGACAAGATTTTAAGCCGGGAATAATTTGCAGGGGTTTTGTTTGGTTTGGCTGCTCTTAATTGTCCAGCAAAGCTTCCCTTTCTCATTTCTTGATTTATCTTTTTGTCCCCTGGAAGCAGAAATTAGAAAGGCAAAAAGCTGTTATGGCGTTAATTACAAGTGCAACAGCTGGAAAACTGTTCAGGAGATAAAAATCACTCCAGACTTTGTGATCATGTGGATTTTTGAGGTCTGTTTTTAGTCAGTTTTAGTTAGTTTTGCATAACAAATACATGTCTGGAACCTCAGGCTACTGCACTTGAGTCTCCTTCCCCATTTGGGAAAAGTGTTTCCTGCTTGTAACACATTTAATCTCTTCCTTAGGAGATGATGAATTTTGAATTGTCATTGTATTTTTTTTTTTCTTCCTGGGTTTGGTTTTTTCCCTTTTCTCAGCAGCAGAGCTGTGTTTTCACCTGGGCACCCTCAGCAGGAAACCTGCTGGAGTCCCACATGTTGCACACAGCTGGACCTGTTGGATCTCCACAAAAATGTATTTGGATCTCTGGATCCAGGGCAAGGAAGAAATTGCAAAATTTCTGTGATGAGTCTCCTTTAAAATAGGAGAGTGGAAACAGGTTCCAAAAAATGCACACAAAAATGAAGCTTTTTTAATGACTTTAAAAACGATCTTAGATCATTTCAGATCTCCCCCTGAATGCATGTGGGAGCTGGACAATCTCAGTTACATCATGCCCTTGGAAATGGCATCAAAATGTGCAATTACAGACACCAAAACCCCTTTGTGAACTTGGCTGGGTGTCTCAAACATTATTCCCAAGCTGGTTTATTTAATTTTATGTCACTCTTTTCTTGCCAGAGTGAACAACTCCCCAGGATTTTGGAAGGAGGTTGAAAATACCTCGAGTTGAGCCTTTCTTGTGCACTCGAGGTATTTCCACCTTCCCTCCCATACCTGGCCCCTTTTTTCCTTCCCTCCAGCACCCAGGCTCTTCCTGCAGCTCCTGTCAGCCATTCCCAGCTGAACAGAATCGTTTCCCCTCCTCGGCTGACAGCAGCTGTCATTAGGAAAATTGCAGGGCCAAACTCTGACAGGATTCACACAATGAGGGGAGTTCAGCTTCTCGCAGGCTCCGAGGAGCCCGGGCTCTTCAGCACATTCTTGTCACTCGGAACATGAGCTCATCTCCTCCCCAAGAGGAGTTGGCAGATGAGAAAATTATTTCTGACAGATCTGAAACAGCGCCGGTGACATCCTCCAACAATAAAATCCCTGCCAGGGGCTGGGTGGTGGGGGGAGAGAGAGGGGAAAAAATGGTCTGAGGAAAAAATCGTGGTTAAAATAAAAAATAAAACTAAACGGGTGAGCGCTCCAATGGAAGGATTCTCAGCTCCTTGTTTAGGATTCACTGCTCTTCCCTGGGTTAAATATTCCCAGCTGGTGATGATCCAGGGGTTGGCAGCCCTTTGCCTGCAGGATGTTCCTCAGGACTGAAGGATCCTCGGAGCTGGAGTTGGGTCCCTTCAGCAGGAGGTGTTGGGGCATCAGGGATTCAGGGCGGCAGCAGAAATGTGTGGCATTGTCCTGGGATTGCCTGGCAGTCTGGAATTCTCTGGAATTGTCCTGGAATTGCCTGGCAGTCTGGAATTCTCTGGAATTATCCTGGAATTGCCTGGCAGTCTGGAATTCTCTGGAATTGTCCTGGAATTGCCTGGCAGTCTGGAATTCTCTGGAATTGTCCTGGAATTGCCTGGCATTCTGGAATTTTCTGGCATTGTTCTGGAATTTCTAGGCAATCTGGAATTCTCTGGCATTATCCAGGAATTGCCTGGCATTCTGGAATTCTCTGGCATTTCTAAGAAATCCAGAACTCCCTCCCCTCGTTTCACTGCCATGCCTGGATCATTGTCCTCAAAGCTAACAGTGACACAGGAAATCATTGTGGGATGTGAAAATTGAGGGGGCTGCATCCTGGATTCTGCTCTTCCTCTGGGAATGCACTGGAGGAGAAAGCTGCTCCTCTGGGAATGCAGTGGGCAAAGGCTGCTGGGGTGTCCCAAACCTCAGATTGTATCTGGGTAGGAATGTTTGAAACCTCCTACCTGTACCCAGGCAGGAATGTTTGAAATCTCAGATTGTATCCAGGCAGGAATGTTTGAAATCTCAGATTATACCGAGGTAGGAATGTTTGAAACCTCAGATTGTACCCAGGTAGGAATGTTTGAAATCTCAGATTGTATCCAGGTAGGAATGTTTGGCTCCTCCCCCTGGGCGGAGCATCTCCCCATGGGATGATGGAATTTTATCAGCCATGCAGGGACACTCACTGGCCCATTAACAGAAGATAATTAATAATTAAAGGCCCATGAAGAGCAGAGATCTCCTGGAGGAAGGACTGGGTGTGGAAGAGATCAAGACAACTGCCCAATGAACAGCAGAGAACTGCCCCAGCTCTGACAGATGATAATAAAATACACAATTTCCAATTTAGGCATTGATCCACAGCACACAGACCCCAGGCAGCTCCAGGACCCTTTTCCCTTCCCTTAATTCCTGCCAGGACCTTGCTGTTATCAGAGCTGCTGATCTGAGGGGGGCAGGTTGTGCTTTATAATAAAATAAAATCTTTGCACACATCCCAGTCCTGGCTCCTCAGAGCCATCGCTGCCGACTGGGAATTGTCACACGTGTTCCAGGGAACAGTTTGCTGCCACAATGTGCAATTTCATTAAAACTTCAAGCGTTTCATGGAAACATTTCTCTGCTGGCAGAGCGACTTCATAATTCAAAACATCTTCTTCGAGGGTTCCCACTTCATTCTGAGAATATTCTGATATTTGGTGGTGTTGAGATGGAATAATTTTGTTTTGCCATTTGCAGCGAATTCATTCAGTGTTTACATTAAATGAACACATCGCTCGGATTATGTGGGGGTTTATTTTTGAAAGTTTACCCCAAGAAACAGATTTGGTTTGTGTTTGGTGGAAAGGGATGAAAGCACCTCATTGCAGCCTGTCCTTGAAATACCCACAGCCTGCAGGGGATTCAGCCCCTTGTGCTGCTTGGTTACAGATTTTGGGGATGCAGGTGGGGATTTTGGGGCAAAAACCCCAGAAAGTTCAGGGAATTAAAGGCTTGCACAGACAGGACCAAGCAGAGTCTGTGTCCACTTCAGCTGGGCAGCAGTGAAAGCCTGGGGTCCTTTAAAATAGGAATAAAATAAAAAATAAAAAATAGGAGCTGGTAAAAAAAATAAAATAGAATTGGTGCAACGGAACCAATCTGGGAATTTATTTTGGACCAGGTAGAACCAGTATCAGCCTGGTGGGATCATGTGGGAGCAGCTGATTGGGGCTGAGCCAGGCTGGGAGAGCTGGGAATGTTCACCTGGAGAAGGGAAGGATCCAGGGAGAGCTGGGAATGTTCACCTGGAGAAGGGAGAGCTGGGAATGTTCACCTGGAGAAGGGAGAGCTGGGAATGTTCACCTGGAGAAGGGAAGAATCCAGAGAGAGCTTCCAGCACATTCCAGGGCCTGAAGGGGCTCCAGGAGAGCCGGAGAGGGACTGGGGACAGGGGACGGAGGGACAGGACACAGGGAATGACTTCAAGGTTATGGAGAGCAGGATTTGATGGGATTTTGGGAAGGAACTCCTGGTTTTGAGGGTGATGGAATTCCCAGATTTGCTGTGGCTGCCCCTGGATCCCAAGGCCAGGTTGGAACCACCTGGGACAGTGGGAGATGTCCCTGCCATGGCAGGGGTGGCACTGGGTGGGATTTAAGATCTTTCCAACCCAAACCATTCCACATTTTTATGCCAATTATGTTTCTCATCCTTCAAAAACGTTCCTTATGTATCCATTCTTTTTATCAACTTTATTCGGGTTTTTTTTTTTTTAAAGAATAATTCACATTCAGTGCAGAATGGTGATAAAGTGCAAAAACTCATCAATTATTCAGGCTATTTATGCAGATTTTAAAGTCAGAGACATTATGTGGCTTTCTCTCTTTCAAGAGAAATTGAAAAGAGATTTAAGAGGAGAAGAAGGTTTTCCTGAGCTGAGGTTGGAGTTCAGCTCTCTGGCATTGTTCTGTGTGTTTGAGTTGTTTGGGTTTGCTGTGTGTTTTCCAACCCCCTTTAGAAAAGTCAATAAGGAGGTGACTCAAACAATCAGAGCTGGAAAGGCACCAAAACCCACAGGATTTGGGTAATCTGAGAATTCCTGGTGTCTGCCACAGTGGGCAGAGCACAAAACAGCAGCCACCAGTTGAATTCTCAGCTTGGATTTTCCCTGAAAATATTTAATTATTTCATCCCCACCTCTTTATTTCCTCATAAATTATTATTATTATTATTATTATTATTATTATTATTATTATTATTATTATTATTTTCCCATTGTAAAGGTGTTAATTGAGGTAATTTAACCAGCACTCAATCAGTTGATGGGGGTTGGTAAAAAATACTCATTTTTGGTTTATCCAAGATTTTGGATCCATTTAAACCATACTTATAATGGGTTTAAACGGGTCCAAAATCTTGGATTTATTTATTCCAAAATAAATCCAAGACTTTGGGCCCATTTAAACCCATTTTTCTCATTAAAAACCTGTTTTATTTCAGGATCTCTGTTTCATTTCCAGGCTTCTGCCTGGTCAGTGTCTTGCACTGAACCTTTTACTCACTGGGCTCCCCTCTCCTGGGGAACCTTCTGGACAAAATGGAATAAAGTGGGAGGAAGCAAATCCTGAATTTCTTCTTTTTTAGCAGCATCCCCCTGAGCCAGGCATGGACTGGCTGCATTCTGGGGCCAGTTCAGCATTTCCCACATAATCTGGATTTTTTTTGTTCATTTTTGCTGCGTCCTGATGCCACGGAAAGCTCAGGTTGCAAATCTCTGCTCCGAGGCAATAAAATGATGACTCCAATGAATTCTGGGCAAATCTTTGAGGGAAATTTGGCTAAAACCCAATTAAATCCCAGAAGGGATAAAGCACTGAGGAAAGCCATTTAAACCCATTTTTCTCATTAAAAACCTCTTTTATTTCAGGAGCTCTGACTGGTCAGTTCCTTGCACTGAACCTTTTACTCACTGGGCTCCCCTTTCCTGGGGAACCTTCTGGACAAAATGGATAAAGTGGGAGGAAGAAAATCCTGAATTTCTTCTTTTTTAGCAGCATCCCCCTGAGCCAGGCATGGACTGGCTGCATTCTGGGGCCAGTTCAGCATTTCCCACATAATCTGGATTTTTTTGTTCATTTTTGCTGCGTCCTGATGCCACGGAAAGCTCAGGTTGCAAATCTCTGCTCTGAGGCAATAAAATGATGACTCCAATGAATTCTGGGCAAATCTTTGAGGGAAATTTGGCTACAACCCAATTAAATCCCAGAAGGGATAAAGCACTGGGGATGGCCATTTAAACCCATTTTTCTCATTAAAAACCTCTTTTATTTCAGGAGCTCTGCCTGGTCAGTTCCTTGCACTGAACCTTTTACTCACTGGGCTCCCCTTTCCTGGGGAACCTTCTGGACAAAATGGAATAAAGTGGGAGGAAGCAAATCCTGAATTTCTTCTTTTTTAGCAGTATCCCCCTGAGCCAGGCATGGACTGGCTGCATTCTGAGGCCAGTTAAGCATTTCCCACATAATCTGGATTTTTTTTGTTAATTTTTGCTGCGTCCTGATGCCACGGAAAGCTCAGGTTGCAAATCTCTGCTCCGAGGCAATAAAACGATGATTCCAGTGAGTTCTGGGCAAATTTTTGAAGGGTTTGGGGTGAGATAAATTTGGCTAAAACCCAGTTAAATCCCAGAAGGGATAAAGCACTGAGGAAGGCCATTTAAACCCATTTTTCTCATTAAAATCTGTTTTATTTCAGGAGCTCTGCCTGGTCAGTTCCTTGCACTGAACCTTTTACTCACTGGGCTCCCTTTTCCTGGGGAACCTTCTGGACAAAATGGAATAATGTGGGAGGAAGCAAATCCTGAATTTCTTCTTTTTTAGCAGCATCCCCCTGACCCAGGCATGGACTGGCTGCATTCTGGGGCCAGTTCAGCATTTCCCACATAATCTGGATTTTTTTTGTTAATTTTTGCTGCGTCCTGATGCCATGGAAAGCTCAGGTTGCAAATCTCTGCTCCGAGGCAATAAAACGATGACTCCAATGAATTCTGGGCAAATCTTTGAGGGAAATTTGGCTAAAACCCAATTAAATCCCAGAAGAGATAAAGCACTGGGGGATGGCCATTTAAAACCTGCTCTGTGATGCCTCTGGCTGTGTCAGGATTTGCTGTCACTTGTCGGCCAATATAAGATTTTAATGGTTAAATGCTGCCTTTGTCCGTGGGGACAGCAATGAACTCCTTAAATCAAGAGGCTAATTAATTTTCCTGACAGGCTCTGCAAGCTCTCAATTGAGATTTTAGCCCTGGCAGAGATGGGATTTGACAGTTTGCATGTGCCTCCTCCCACCTCCCCCTGCCAAGCCAGGACTTGCTGAGTCGGACTCAACAAATCCCCGGAACAGCCCGGAATGAGATTGGGCTTTAATCTGCAATAAAAACTTCGGAAACGACTCCTTCAAACGCTCCCAGAGCTTGGAAATGCATCTAAAAATATCCAATTTATGCAGAAAGTTCCCAAATCTTATTGGGAAAGGGCATTTATTGCAATTCCTGTCATTAAGCTCTGTTGCCAAGGGATTGCAGGATGGTTTGGATGAGGCAAAGTTTGGAAGCAGAGATGGAGAGGGAAGGCCTGGATGGGAATTCTCAGCCCTTTGCTCCTCCTTTTGCTCCCTGGATGTTTTTGGAACTTCATGGTTTTCCTTTTCCCTGTCAGAAATGCTGGAACAGTGTTGGGGTTGGGTCCTTTTGCAAATTTATCCCTCTGGGAAAGCACCCAGCCCACAGACCTGCAGCCCTCAGGGCTTTTGGGTTGGATATTTCTGGTTTTTTAATGTACAGTTAAAAATTGTACAGTTAAAAGTTAAAAACTGTACATTAAAGGTGTGTCCAAGTGCTTTTTGGGCTGAATATTTCTGATTTTTTCAATGTACAGCTCCCCTTGAGCCCAATGAATTCACTGATGGATGAATTGGTGTAAAAATCGAGACAGAGAAATCGGAAAGTTTTGATTCTAAGTTTGAAAGTTTGATATTTATTTTTTTTATTCTAAGTTTGAAAGTTTGAACTTCTAGGGAATTCCTCATATTCTGTGTGCCCAATGGAGCCGGGCTGGGAGAGCTGGGGGGGTTCACCTGGAGAAGGGAAGGATCCAGGGAGAGCTTCCAGCACATTCCAGGGCCTGAAGGGGCTCCAGGAGAGCTGGAGAGGGACTGGGGACAGGGGATGGAGGGACAGGACACAGAGAATGGCTTCAGACTGGGAAAGAAGAGATTTAAATGGGATTTTGGGATGCAATTCCTGGCTGGGAGGGTGGGGAAGGGCTGGGATGGAATTCCCAGAGCAGCTGAAATCCCTGGAAGTGTCCAAGGCCAGGTCTATGGAAAGTGTGGGACCCATGGTGGGACTGGTTGGGCTTTGGGGTCTCCTCCAACCCAAACCATTCCAGGATTCCATGGGCAGGTTTGGATGGGATTTTGGGAAGAAATATTGGGAGAGAGGCTGGGATGGAATCCCCAGAGGAGCAGTGGATCCCTGGAGGTGCCCAAGGCCAGGCTGGAGCCACCTGGGACAATGAAAGTTGTGGGGCCTGGATGAGCTTTGAGGTCCCTCCAACCCAAACCATTCCAGCATTCCATGGGCAGGTTTGGGTGGGATTTTGGGAAGAAATATTGGGAGAGGGGCTGGGATGGAATTCCCAGAGCAGCTGTGGCTGCCCTGGCAGTGCCCAAGGCCAGGCTGGAGCCACCTGGGACAATGAAAGTTGTGGGGCCTGGATGGGCTTTGAGGTCCCTCCAACCCAAACCATTCCAGGATTCCCTGGGCAGGTTTGGATGGGATTTTGGGAAGAAATATTGGGAGAGGAGCTGGGATGGAATTCCCAGAGGAGCTGTGGATCCCTGGCAGTGCCCAAGGCCAGGTTGGAGCACCCTGGGACAGAGGGAGATGTCCCAGGGTGGCACTGGGTGGGATATGAGTCCCTTCCCACCCAAAGCATCCCAGGGTTCTGTGATTCCAAGTGAATTCCAAGTTTTGTGGATTCCAGCTGAAGGAATGGGATGTGTGAGCCTTGGGTTTGTTCAGGAACATTTTCTCCAGAGCTCTGTGACAGAAGTTGTGTTCTGAGGGAGGATGGGCTGTGCTGGGTGAGGCTAACGAGGACGAGGTTAATTATCTCCTCTGATCCCCAGCACAGAGGGCACACGGGGATCAGGCTGGGAATGGCGTTTGGAATTTGCCAGGTGAGCTTTAAGGGCCTTTTAGTGCAGTAAATGTCAGTGACAGAGAGCAAACCGTGATTTGGTAAAGTAAATATGGACAAGAAACGCTTTTGTGAGTTCTCCCCTGCAGTGCCAGCCTCTGATAGCTCGGATTTATTGGTGCTTTTATTGTCACTTTTCATTCCCCTCGCTGCCTCCCCCACACCCTGCTCAGCAACTCTGCACTCATCACAGCAAAGTGACTCAGGTTCAGTTAATATTAATTTTAATATTAATATTGCCATGTCACTTCCCATATGGAGACAACAATCCTTTCTTTTACTTGTCCCTTTTTATTCTACACTTGTGGTTCTTTAATCTTCGATTTTTAAGGAAGTAAATTGCATGTGACAATCCAGGTGTGGTGAATTGGGAAGGAAGGAGCTCTGTGTTCAGTGAGGGACTCTAGAATTTATAATTTATAATCCCAGAATAATTTATAATTTATAATCCCAGAATCCCAGAAACAGTTTGGGTTGGGACTTAAAACCATAAAACTGAAATCTTAAAACCCATCTCGTTCCCCCAATGCCATGGGCAGGGACACCTTCCACCAGAGCCCCACCCAATAAATTTAACTTAAAGAAATAAAATCAGATTATTTTGCAAGAGGAACTGAATTTTGGGAGGGGGCAGGATGAGTCAATCGATTTTTAAGGAAATAAATTGCGTTTATCACAATCCAGGTGTGGTGAACAATCCAGGTGTGGTGAATTGGGAACAGCAGTTTTCCTGGGAGAGAATTTCCATTTTCTGGGGGCAGCTCTTGCTGGAATGTACATCCATGCATTCCCTGGTCTGGTTTTTGCTCCTGGCTCACATTTGTGTCAGGAATATCAGCTCTGGGTCAAGGAATGAGCTCTGTGCCGTGTCCACGTCCCCACAGGGACATGGGGAGGGTGAGAAATGGAGCAGGGCAGGGGTTCTGCTGGAAATGCTGAGCTGGGTGGCTGGGAATGACTGATGGAAACACATTTCACCTGCAGGAAGGCTTCACTCAGCCACACTGCTGACTCAAATGCTCTGTTACAAAGTGAGGCCAACAGCAATCAGCTTATTCATAAGTTAAATATTCTCCAGAGCCATAAATCTCTGCAGGTTAAAGCAGCCGAGCTCCGAGCTCCAGACAGATTTGAAATTCTCCTTGGCAGCGGTGGATGGGGTTTGATGGAAAGGTCACTTGTCAGGATTGGGGATTGTTCTGAGGGGAGCAGGTGTTTCATCACCGAGATTTGCTGGGCACTCCTGATTTACAGCGAGAGGCAGAGCAGCAATGGGAAGGTGGCTGGGGAGGAGCCACGGAAACAAAATGTGGAGGGAATTGGGCAGGAAGGAGCCAGAGGCTGGTGAGGAGTTCAGGAAGCTGAGCCAGCTGTGGTGAACTCTGAGTTAAACTCAATGTTGATCCTTCTGTCAGCTCAGGGAGCCAGAGGAAAATCCAGGAGTGACACTGAGGTTCTGTCCTGTCCCCAGCCTCCAGCACCTCACCCTGCCCATCAGGGCTGGCTCTGGAGCTCCACCAGCTTTTGGAGCTCTACCAGTCCCTGGAGCTCTGCTGGCAGCTGGAACTCCACCAGCTTCTGGAGCTCCACCAGCCTCAGGAGCTCCACCAGTTTCAGGAGCTCCACTGGCCTCAGGAGCGCCACTGGCTGCTGTAGCTCCACCAATCTCAGGAGCTCCACGAGGCCCTGGAACTCCACCAGGCTCTGGAGCTCCACCATCCTCTGGAGCTCCACCATCCTCTGGAGCTCCACCAGCCTCAGGAGCTCCACCAGGCTCTGGAGCTCCACTGGCCTCAGGATCTCCACCGGCCTCAGGAGCTCCACCAGGCTCTGGAGCTCCACCAGTTTTAGGAGCTCCACTGGCCTCAGGAGCTCCACCAGCCTCAGGAGCTCCATCAATCTCAGGAGCTCCATCAATCTCAGGAGCTCCACCAGGCCCTGGAACTCCATCAGCCTCAGGAGCTCCACCAGCACCCGGATCTCCACCAGCTTCTGGAGCTCCACCATCCTCTGGAGCTCCACCAGCCTGAGGAGCTCCATTTGTATTTACATTTGTTTCTAGATATATTTTTAATATTTATTTCTATTTATATTTACTATATTTGTATTAATTTTATATAAACATTTATTTTAATTTCTATTAAAGCCTCCTCATAAATTTGATGTTAAAACAGTAATTATTATTCCCTTCATTTTGTCTGGCCTCTGTTTTTAGCAATTTTTATTCCCTTTATTTTGCCTGACTCCGTTTTCAGGCAGTCCCAGAAGGCCTCAGGACGAGCCCTGCTGTTCCCACATCTCCCATTTCCATCCCCTCCTGAGGTTTTTCCTCAGAGCACAACAGCAGCAGAACCTTCTTCCCCACTGATATTTCCAGTTTTCCTCCACGAGTATCCTCCAACCCGATTCCCACTCCTGCGGATTGTTGCTATTCCCCCGTGGCAGACTCCCTCTGCAGAGTTCCTAATGCAAAGAATCGGATGATTAAATATTTGACAAGTGCATTCAGCACTGAAATACCAATAAATTGCATTATCTCTGGGGGCAGAGGGTGATTTTTTTTTGTCATTTTAACAGCAGAATAATGATGCTTTTGGAAGGTTACAGCTTCGCTGCCTGTAGGAGCAAGTGAATCTTCCTTTCTTTTCAATGAGATTTTAATATAATTTGCAACCATTGTTAACTTGTCATATTCTTCCCTCCCCACCCCCTAAAAAAAAAAAACTTCCATTCCTTTAAAAACTCTGTCTGCTTATGAGCCTCGTGCTTTTAAAACTTGATTTCCTGTCATTGAGCAGAGGTGAATTCCAGATTCTCTATGGCATAAGAAGAAGAAGAAATCTTTAAATTGGCACTGGAGGAATCTCTGGTGCCATTTGTTGGGTTTTTGAAAGGAATCTGCTTATTTTGAGCTCCAAACACAAATTTCCTTTCTCCACACACCTATGGCAGGTGCAGGGTGGTTTTTAGATGTCCTGCTCAAGGTTTTGATGCTCCAAAATTTCCCTTTTGATTATCCCAGCTCTCAGACCAAGACGTTTTCCCAGGAGCAGAAAATATTTGGATGATTTAGGAACTTTATCCCTCCACCTTGTATTTTTTTTTCCCTTTGGCTAATCAGTTTGGGATGGGGAGGCAATATTTAAACGAGCAGAAAATCATTAGATGATTTACAAAACACTGGAACCCCGCGACGAGACCGTGAGGGCTTCTTCTGGAGTAGAAAATGATTTAATTATTCCTCGCCCTTCCAAACATTCGTCTTGCTAAGAATTCAAATGATTTTTGCCAGGCAGAAAATTGGGCCCCGTGTTAATATTTGCTGGAAATGAACAAATGGCAGAGCATCAGTGGCTTCCTCTGCTGGGCTGAAAAATAAAACAAAAAAATGAAATATATTCCAGTGTCTCTTTAATGCACAACAGTTTTTCAAGGCTAATCAGGATATTCTCTAAGCCTGCTTGGGCTTTATATTTTAATTTAGGCACGGCTGTGTCTGTGTCTGGTGGAATTATTTTCCCTTTCCTTTCTCTTTTGGCGCTGAATTTGTTGCAATATTTGCATCAGCATCAGGGAGGTGCTGCCATTGTCACCAGAGGGGTGACACTGTGTGCTGTCCCCTGTTTTCCTGGGTGTTTTCCTGAATTTCTGGTGCTACAGGGATGTGAAATCTGTGCTCCTTTGCCAGGATTTTAGATCCAGAAACAACAGAGAGCAGTAACAAACCTCCAGCTGCCTAAAAACCTAACACCAGGTGGTCGTGCATGAAGGATTCATGGGTTTCTGTGGATTTTTAAATCAAAAATTTTTGATTTAAAAATCAAAAAGTGGGATCTGATGGGTGATTTCTGCTCTAAACCTGTGGGATTTTGCTGTCAGGGGCCAAAATAAATAATT
Organism: Geothlypis trichas; assembly: GCA_009764595.1. NCBI lineage: Eukaryota > Metazoa > Chordata > Aves > Passeriformes > Parulidae > Geothlypis > Geothlypis trichas. The sequence continues at coordinate 3,181,772 of CM019928.1, forward strand.
TGGAATAATTTTGCACCTCGTTTGATTTCTGGTTTTCCTTTTCCCTTGGTGTGGCGTTGTCCCCTGGGTGGCCCCGAGTTCAGGCTGAGGACAGTGGGATAATCAGCAGGCTCACAGATTCCATTTGTCTGTTTTCAAAGCCAGAAGGAACCCCCAGATAATCCACTTTAGGCTCCTCTGTCCCTGCAATATTTCCCTGCTTAACCCTGGATGGAGCCCTGAGCTCTTCCCCAAGCTGCTCCTGACTTCCCACAGCATCCAATCAGTTGTTCCCAAAAAAGAGATAAAATCAGGGGTTAAAACTTAAATTAGGGACACTCCACCAAAAATCAGGTGTCCATGGAGTATTTTTCCTCTCCCCCTGCAATATTTCCCTCCTTAACCCTGGATGGAGCCCTGAGCTCTTCCCCAAGCTGCTCCTGACTTCCCACAGCATCCAATCAGTTATTCCTTGTTTTTTCCCCCAAAAAAGAGATTAAAACAGAGGCTAAAACTTAAATTAGAGACACTTCACCAAAAATAAGGTGTCCATGGAGTGTTTCTCCTCTCTCCCTGCAATATTTCCCTGCTTAACCCTGGATGGAGCCCTGAGCTCTTCCCCAAGCTGCTCCTGACTTCCCACAGCATCCAATCCATTATTCCTTATTTTTTCCCAAAAAAAAAGAGATTAAAACAGAGGCTAAAACTTAAATTAGGGACACTCCACCAAAAATAAGGTGTCCATGGAGTGTTTCTCATCTCTCCCTGCAATATTTCCCTGCTTAACCCTGGATGGAGCCCTGAGCTCTTCCCCAAGCTGCTTCCCACAGCATCCAATCAGTTATTCCTTGTTTTTTCCCCCCAAAAAAAGAGATTAAAACAGAGGCTAAAACTTAAATTAGAGACACTTCACCAAAAATAAGGTGTCCATTGCACTCCCTGCAATATTTCCCTGCTTAACCCTGGATGGAGCTCTGAGCTCTTCCCCAAGCTGCTCCTGACTTCCCAGCATCCAATCCATTATTCCTTGTTTTTTCCCAAAAAAAAAGAGATTAAAACAGAGGCTAAAACTTAAATTAGGGACACTCCACCAAAAATAAGTTGTCCATGGAGTGTTTCTCCTCTGTCCCTGCAATATTTCCCTGGTTAACCCTGGATGGAGCCCTGAGCTCTTCCCCAAGCTGCTCCTGACTTCCCACAGCATCCAATCAGTTGTTCCCAAAAAAGAGATAAAATCAGGGGCTAAAACTTAAATTAGAGACACTTCACCAAAAATAATGTGTCCATGGAGTGTTTCTCCTCTCCCCCTGCAATATTTCCCTGCTTAACCCTGGATGGAGCTCTGAGCTCTTCCCCAAGCTGCCTCTGACTTCCCACAGTGTCCAATCAGTTATTCCTTATTTTTTCCCAAAAAAAAGAGATTAAAACAGAGGCTAAAACTTGAATTAGGGACACTCCACCAAAAATAAGGTGTCCATGGAGTGTTTCTCCTCTGTCCCTGCAATACTTCCCTGCTTAACCCTGGATGGAGCCCTGAGCTTTTCCCCAAGCTGCTCCTGATTTCCCACAGCATCCAATCCATTATTCCTTGTTTTTCCCCCCAAAAAAGATATTAAAACAGAGGCTAAAACTTAAATTAGAGACACTCCACCAAAAATAAGGTGTCCATGGAGTATTTCTCCTCTCTCCCTGCAATATTTCCCTGCTTAACCCTGGATGGAGCTCTGAGCTCTTCCCCAAGTTGCTTCTGACTTCCCACAGCATCCAATCCATTATTCCTTATTTTTTTCCAAGGGCTAAAGCTTAAATTAGAGACACTCCACCAAAAATCAGGTGTCCATGGAGTGTTTCCATTGTGTTGCTCCTGGCTTGTGTCCTCCACTCTGTTATTTCCAGGCACCTGAACCTGAGCCTGACTGTTCTGACCTCAGGCACCCCCAGCAGGTGATGATGTGTGGGGAAGGAGAAAATCCAAATCTGGACCAGAAAAATCCAAATCTGAACCAGAAAATCCAAATCTGAACCAGAAAATCCAAATGGGAACCAGAAAATCCAAATCTGAACCAGAAGAATACGAATCTGAACCAGAAATGGCTCCAAGGCCAGGTTGGAAGGGGTTTGGAGCAGCCAGCTCTGGTGCAGTGTAGGGATTGGGTGGATTGAAGGTCCCTTCCAACCCAAAGCATTCCATGGCTCCACTGACAAGGTTGGGAGTGCAGCTGAGTTGGTGATTTTCCCTTTTTTCCCCATCTCTCTGGCTCTGAGCTCTGGAGCAGCCATTGGGTGGGGATGAACCTGCAGAATGAAGCACAGAGGAAACACCATTTCTGAGCTGTTCCTCTTTCTTGAGAATTTTATTTCTTGCTTTTGTGGCTTCTGTAGTGAGCAGAGATCACCAAGCCTGGCTTGTGGTCTCCATTTCCAGGCACCTGAACCTGAGCCTGACTGTTCTGACCTCAGGCACCTCGAGCAGGTGATGATGTGTGGGGAAGGAGAAAATCCAAATCTGAACCAGAAAATCCAAATGTGAACCAGAAAATCCAAATCTGAACCAGAAAATCCAAATCTGAACCAGAAATGGCTCCAAGGCCAGGTTGGATGGGGTTTGGAGCAGCCAGCTCTGGTGCAGTGTAGGAATTGGGTGGATTGAAGGTCCCTTCCAACCCAAAGCATTCCATGGCTCCACTGACAAGGTTGGGAGAGCAGCTGAGTTGGTGATTTTCCCTTTTTTCCCCATCTCTCTGGCTCTGAGCTCTGGAGCAGCCATCGGGTGGGGATGAACCTGCAGAATGAAGCACAGAGGAAACACCATTTCTGAGCTGTTCCTCTTTCTTGAGAATTTTATTTCTTGCTTTTGTGGCTTCTGTAGTGAGCAGAGATCACCAAGCCTGGCTTGTGTTCTCCATTTCCAGGCACCTGAACCTGAGCCTGACTGTTCTGACCTCAGGGCACCTCGAGCAGGTGATGATGTGTGGGGAAGGAGAAAATCCAAATGTGAACCAGAAAATCCAAATCTGAACCAGAAATGGCTCCAAGGCCAGGTTGGAAGGGGTTTGGAGCAGCCAGCTCTGGTGCAGTGTCCCCTCCCTGGCAGGGATTTTGGTGGGATTGGGTGGATTGAAGGTCCCTTCCAACCCAAAGCATTCCATGGCTCCACTGGCAAGGTTGGGAGTGAAGCTGAGTCGGTGATTTTCCCTTTTTTCCCCATCTCTCTGGCTCTGAGCTCTGGAGCAGCCATCCTGTGGGGATGAATTCCACGTGTCCATGTCCTTCCCAAAGTTCCTGCCTTGTTTGTTTTGTTCCCCTGTCAGAGGGATCACAGCGGTGCCTCTGCCGGGGCCCTGACAGCCACCACAGCTCTGATAACAGACTATTTCAAGCTGCTGCCTAACAAGAGCCTGTGAAACTGCAAGGTTGTGTGCAAGAGAGCGAGGGAGCTCCGTGGAGCTGTGCAGTGAATTATTAACTGCTGCTCCTGGCCCAACATGACAAATAAAATTCCGCCGCACGAAGATGCTCGGCTGTGTCAGGCGCTGATTCGGGGAGATGTCGAACAAATGGCTCCTGGATCAGCTCACAATCTTTCTTAATCTGTCTGCCTGAGCAGTGAACTCGAATGCAGCAAGAGCCACCTCACAAAATTAGCATTTGCCTTCTGTCATTAGCTGTGCTTTCTTAATAAGAGGCTCTGAATCTCTGCTGATACCAATGGGTGAAACAGACACGTGTGAGCTTCAGATAAATTTATTTCAGTTCCTTGAGAACATCACCAAAGCTCCAGAGGTGCAGAGCAGATCCTCAGATCCTCATCTCAGTGCTGGTGGGGTTTGACACATGGGGGCTTTTTTGGGGCTGAAATTGAGATCTCCCTCCCTGGCACTGCTGTGATTCCCTGGTTGTTTGCTGGGCAAACTCTCCTTGGTTTTGTCCACTCCCAAATGGCTCCTGGATCAGCTCACAATCTTTCTTAATCTGTCTGCCTGAGCAGTGAACTCGAATGGAGGAAAAGCCACCTCACAAAATTAGCATTTGCCTTCTGTCATTAGCTGTGCCTTCTTAATAAGAGGCTCGGAAGCCCTGCTGATACCAATGGATGAAATCTGTGAGTTTCAGATAAATTTATTTCTTTCTTTGAAAACATCACCAAAGCACCGTGAATCAGCTCCAGAGGTGCAGAGCAGATCCTCATTTCAGTGCTGGTGGGGTTTGACATATTGGGGGCTTTTTTTGGGGTGAAATTGAGATCTCCCTCCCTGGCACTGCTGTGATTCCCTCGTTGTTTGCCAGGCAAACCCTCCTTGGTTTTGTCCACTCCCAAATGGCTCCTGGATCAGCTCACAATCTTTCTTAATCTGTCTGCCTGAGCAGTGAACTCGAATGCAGCAAGAGCCACCTCACAAAATTAGCATTTGCCTTCTGTCATTAGCTGTGCTTTCTTAATAAGAGGCTCTGAATCTCTGCTGATACCAATGGGTGAAACAGACACGTGTGAGCTTCAGATAAATTTATTTCAGTTCCTTGAGAACATCACCAAAGCTCCAGAGGTGCAGAGCAGATCCTCAGATCCTCATCTCAGTGCTGGTGGGGTTTGACACATGGGGGCTTTTTTGGGGCTGAAATTGAGATCTCCCTCCCTGGCACTGCTGTGATTCCCTGGTTGTTTGCTGGGCAAACTCTCCTTGGTTTTGTCCACTCCCAAATGGCTCCTGGATCAGCTCACAATCTTTCTTAATCTGTCTGCCTGAGCAGTGAACTCGAATGGAGGAAAAGCCACCTCACAAAATTAGCATTTGCCTTCTGTCATTAGCTGTGCCTTCTTAATAAGAGGCTCGGAAGCCCTGCTGATACCAATGGATGAAATCTGTGAGTTTCAGATAAATTTATTTCTTTCTTTGAAAACATCACCAAAGCACCGTGAATCAGCTCCAGAGGTGCAGAGCAGATCCTCATTTCAGTGCTGGTGGGGTTTGACATATTGGGGGCTTTTTTTGGGGTGAAATTGAGATCTCCCTCCCTGGCACTGCTGTGATTCCCTCGTTGTTTGCCAGGCAAACCCTCCTTGGTTTTGTCCACTCCCAAATGGCTCCTGGATCAGCTCACAATCTTTCTTAATCTGTCTGCCTGAGCAGTGAACTCGAATGCAGCAAGAGCCACCTCACAAAATTAGCATTTGCCTTCTGTCATTAGCTGTGCTTTCTTAATAAGAGGCTCAGAAGCCCTGCTGATACCAATGGGTGAAACAGACACGTGAATTTCAGATAAATTTATTTCTTTCTTTGAAAACATCACCAAAGCACGGCGAATCAGCTCCAGAGGTGCAGAGCAGATCCTCAGATCCTCATCTCAGTGCTGGTGGGGTTTGGCTCACTGGGGGCTTTTTTTGGGCTGAAATTGAGATTTCTCTCCCTGGCACTGCTGTGATTCCCTCATTGTTTGCTGGGCAAACCCTCCTTGGTTTTGTCCATTTAAAACTGGCTCCTGGATCAGCTCACAATCTTTCTTAATCTGTCTGCCTGAGCAGTGAACTCGAATGCAGGAAGAGCCACCTCACAAAATTAGCATTTGCCTTCTGTCATTAGCTGTGCTTTCTTAATAAGAGGCTCAGAAGCCCTGCTGATACCAATGGATGAAACAGACACGTGAATTTCAGATAAATTTATTTCTTTCTCTGAAAACATCACCAAAGCACGGTGAATCAGCTCCAGAGGTGCAGAGCAGATCCTCATTTCAGTGCTGGTGGGGTCTGCCACATTGGGGGCTTTTTTTGGGGTGAAATTGAGATCTCCCTCCCTGGCACTGCTGTGATTCCCTCGTTGTTTGCTGGGCAAACTCTCATTGGTTTTCTCCACTCCCAAATGGCTCCTGGATCAGCTCACAATCTTTCTTAACCTGTCTGCCTGAGCAGTGAACTCGAATGGAGGAAAAGCCACCTCACAAAATTAGCATTTGCCTTCTGTCATTAGCTGTGCTTTCTTAATAAGAGGCTCGGAAGCCCTGCTGATACCAATGGATGAAACATGTGAGCTCCAGATAAATTTATTTCAGTTCCTTGAGAACATCACAAAGTTCCAGAGGTGCAGAACAGATCCTCATCTCAGTGCTGGTGGGGTTTGGCTCACTGGGGGCTGTTTTGGGGTGAAATTGAGATTTCCAGTCGTTGTTTGCCAGGCAAACCCTCCTTGGTGTTGTCCACTCCAGCAATCACCAGGATGGTCTGGACAGGGCAGGGAGAGCAGCTGGGAGCTGCAGGAGCTGAGCTTGAATTCCCCAAGGTTTGAGCCCTGGCTGGGGAGCAGAACCCAGAGAGAGGGAACAGAAGGGATCAGGTCAGACAAAGAGCTTTGCTGCTCCTGGGGCAGATTTGGGATCCAGCTTTAGACCTGGCCCAGCTTTAGACCTGGCCCAGCTTTAGACCTCACTCAGCTTTAGACCTGGCTCAGCTTGAGACAGGTCACAGCTTGAGAGATCTCAGCTTTAGATCTGACCCAGCTTGAGACAGGTCCTAACTTGAGGCAGGCCCCAGCTTTAGACCTGACCCAGCTTTAGACCTGACCCAGCTTTAGACAGGTCCCAGCTTGAGAGATCTCAGCTTTAGATCTGACCCAGCTTTAGACAGGTCCCAGCTTAAGAGATCTCAGCTTGAGACAGGTTCCAGCTTTAGATCTGACCCATCTTTAGACAGGTCCCAGCTCTGCCCCAGTGCTAGAAATGAGACATTTCACTCTTTGTGCTTAATCTCAGTCCTGACTGATCAAAAGCTGCCCCAGCTCCCAAAATCCCAGCCCCAAATCTGCCTGAGGGATCAGTCCAGGGCCTTGCAGGTCCTGCCCAAAGCGAGAGTGCCACCCTGATATTTAATGAAAAATCTGCCCAGGATTTTTCTCCTGAGAAGCCTCAGAAAAGAAATGTAAATAATAATTAATGATCTGACTGTTTGGAATGTGGTCTGGAGGTTGCTCACCAACAGGTGCCTCTTTGGTTCCATGTGAATTGTTTTTAATTAATGACCAATCACAGCCCAGCTGTGTCAGGACTGTGAGTCTGTCACGGGATTTTATTATTAATTTCTTGTTCAGCCTTCTGAGGTCTCCTTTCTCTTTCTTTAGCATAGTTTTGGTATCATTTTCATATAATACAATGTAATGTGATAATATCATAACATATATAATATCATATCATATCATATCATATCATATCATATCATATATATCAATCATATCATATATCATATCATATCATATCTCCTTCTGAAACACGGAGTCAAGATTCTCATCTCTTCCCTCGTCCTGGGAGCTGCTCTGAGCCCCACAAAAATCCCATTTTTTGGCACCAGAGGTCACAGCCATCCTCCAGGTGCTGTTTTCACCCGTGACCAAATGTCCCCTGGATGGGTGACACAACCCAGGTGCCCTTTGCCTCCTCACCCACCTGGATTTTAGGAAAATGATGGAAATTGTTCCTGTTCTAAAACCCAGGTGGACACATCCACAGCCTTTCCCTCCCTCTCTCAGCAATTACCTGGCTGAGATAATTATTCCCCTCTTTCAGGTCGTCCAAAGCAGATTTATTAATTGTATAGGAAAGAAAGGCGTCTACAATGTCTTCCATATTTCCTTTATTAATTTTTAATTATTTTCTCTTAATTATTAGGACCCGCTCTGCAATGTCCTGGATGAGTGCTCGTAATTAAAGTTCAAGTATTTGCTCTAAATTAAATCTGATCTCAGCTCTTGGGCAGAGGGAGGTGTGTGGGGGGATTTTTTTTCTTTTTTTTCCCCTTTTAAACATGGAAAATTGAGGAAACACATTTGTTCCTGCCATCCACGGACGAGCTGCTTCTTTAGCAGACAAATATTCCCCCAAGTTAATCTGGAGGTGGTTACATAATGCAGAATATCAATTTTTGGGGTGACATATGGGCAGAATAACAATTCCAAAGCAGCTCTGGAGTGCCAGTGACCATCACTGCTCCATAAAGAACCTCCCTGGGGCCTGTTCATTCCATTTCCTGACAAAAAAAACCCCAAAAAATGAGAAATTCTTCCCATTTCCCCACAGAAATACTCCCCTCAAGGCCACAATCCCTCACCTCCTGCCAGGGCTCCAATTTATGAATCCAGCCCCACTGGGATGAATTAAAAAATTCCCATTGTGGGCACCACAAAGTCCCTTTTTCCTCTGCCCCATCCAGCAGTTTCCAGATAAAAAATTGGGATGAACACCATGAAATGCAACCCTAAAAGCTTTTCACTCCCATTTTCATATAGCCCAGAAGTTGCCTGAAAACACTCCCTGGAAATTCCTGATCCAAAGGGAAACAAACCCTGAAAATTCCCAATTCAAGGGGATCAAACCCTGGAAATTCCTGATCCAAGGTAAATAAGGCCTGAAAATTCCTGATCCAAGGTTAAATACTGAAAATTCCCAATCCAATGGAAACAAGCCCTCAAAATTCCCAATCCAGGGGAAACAAACCCTGGAAATTCCCAAACACTGGAAATTCCCAAACCAAGGGGAACAAGCCAAGGGAAACAAGTCTTGAAAATTCCAAATTCAAGGGAAACAAATCCCTCAAATTCCCAATCCAAGGTAAAGTCCTGAAAATTCCCAATCCAAGGGAAAAAAGCCCTGAAAATTCCTGATCCAAGGAGCTTTTTGTGCTCCGGTTGGATCCCTTTTGGTTGGACAGGTTTGTGCTTTAATCCCATCAGATTGGGAGTCAGTTCTCCCAGGGGATGTCAGTGGAATTAAAGAGAATTCCATTGGGTTCAGGGATGTCAATGGAATTACAGAGAATTCCATTGGGTTCAGGGATGTCAATGGAATTAAAGAGAATTCCATTGGGTTCAGGGATGTCAATGGAATTACAGAGAATTCCATTGGATTCAGGGATGTCAGTGGAATTAAAGAGAATTCCATTGGGTTTAGTGAGGCTAAAACCCGTCCTGGAGAATGACTATATCAAAAATAAAAATAAAAATAAAAATAAAAATAAAAATAAAAATAAAAATAAAAATAAAAATAAAAATAAAAATAAAAATAAATTAAAATATATTTAAATAATAAAAACAAAAAATTTAAATTATAAAGAAATAGAAATAGAAATAGAAATAGAAATAGATTTGTATCTCTGGACCTGTAGTGCTGTTCATTCCTCCAGGTGTGGTTCTGCAGGACTGGAGCCATTCCATGGTTTGGAAACCACAGGAATTTCCTTTCCATCATGAATTTCAGGGCTGCACATGTGCAGAACACAAACCCACCACCTTCCTCTACTGATTGAACCTGGTTATTTGATTTATACAGCTCTGAATGCCAACTTGAGCACACAATTTACAGATCTGGGCTTAGCAGTGGAACTCTGAGATTCAGGAAAGCAAGAAACCACCCAAAGTCATCATTTCCTGTAAAAATTCCATTTTCTGCCATCCTTCCTCGTTCCTATCTCACGTAAATTCTCTTACAGAGGTGCCTGACACCCAAATTATTTCCCAGAGACCTCCCCCAGCACGAGGGCCCCGCAGTGTGTGAAAACAATGGGAAATGTGGAAAAACAATCCCAAATCAGATTGGTGAACCAAAACTGCTCTGGGGGAGATTTCCTGTAAAAATTCCATTTTCTGCCATCCTTTCTTGTTCCTATCTCACGTGAAATTTTCTTACAGAGGTGTCTGACACCCAAATTATTTCCCAGAGATCTCCTCCAGCACGAGGGCCCCGCAGTGCGTGAAAACAATGGGAAATGTGGAAAAACAATCCCAAATCAGATTGTTGAACCAAAACTGCTCTGGGGGAGATTTCCTGTAAAAATTCCATTTTCTGCCATCCTTCCTTGTTCCTATCTCACGTGAAATTCTCTTACAGAGGTGTCTGACACCCAAATTATTTCCCAGAGACCTCCCACGGCACGAGGGCCCCGCAGTGTGTGAAAACAATGGGAAATGTGGAAAAACAATCCCAAATCAGATTGGTGAACCAAAACTGCTCTGGGGGAGATTATCCAGAGACAGAGATCAGCGGTGAATGCAGGAGGACTCTCTCCATGCTCCCTCCAAGCATCACTGCTGACATTTCTGGGAACTATTTTCAGCATTTGATCTGGGCTGGCGTCAGTTGTTGCTACCCAGAGTAATCTCCTTTCACGGGGAAATCAAAAGTGAGATTATGTAAAGGCAGCCAGGAATAGCAGGGACCAAAAATAGCCAGGATGGAGGGGCTGGGAGCAGCCAGACACGGGGGATCTGCGGGCAGCCCCAGCCTCGGGGGGATTCAGCAGAGCTCACCTGGTGCTGTCACCTGCTGCTGTCACCTGGTGCTGTCACCTGGTGCTGTCACCTGTTGGTGTCACCTGGTGCTGTCACCTGTTGGTGTCACCTGTTGGTGTCACCTGGTGCTGTCACCTGGCGCTGTCACCTGGTGCTGTCACCTGGTGCTGTCACCTGTTGGTGTCACCTGTTGGTGTCACCTGGTGCTGTCACCTGGTACTGTCACCTGGTACTGTCACCTGGTGCTGTCACCTGTTGGTGTCACCTGTTGGTGTCACCTGGTGCTGTCACCTGTTGGTGTCACTTGGTGCTGTCACCTGGTGCTGTCACCTGTTGGTGTCACCTGTTGGTGTCACCTGGTGCTGTCACCTGTTGCTGTCACCTGGTGCTGTCACCTGGTGCTGTCACCTGTTGGTGTCACCTGTTGGTGTCACCTGGTGCTGTCACCTGTGGTGGGGTGCTGAGGGTCCCCAGGATGAGGTGGGAGATGAAAATTGACTCCAAATTCTCAGAAGGCTGATATTATATATCATATTATATTATAATTATTGCATGATATCACATGATATCACATTATATATATAATATATATATATATGTATAATATAATATTATATTCTATGACATTACATTATATCACATAATATATTATATTATATTATGTTATGTTATATTATATTATATTATATTACATTACATTACATTACATTACATTACATTATATTATATTATATTATATTATATTATATTATATTATATTATATTATTATATTATATTCTGACATTACATTATATCACATAATATATCATATTATATACTATTATATTCTATCACATTACATTATATCACATATTATATTATATTATATTATATTATATTATATTATATTACATTACATTATATCATATCGTATCATATCAATCATACTATATCATATCATATATCATATTATATTATATCATATTATACGATATCATATTATTCTATTATGATATATATTATATTAAAAGAAAATGATATACTAAAACCATACTAAAAGAATAGAGAAAGGAGACATCAGAAAGCTAAAAAGGAATGAATAATAAAATCTTGTGGCTGACCAGACAGTCTGACACAGCTGGACTGGGATTGGTCATTAAGAAAAAACAATTCACATGGGACCGATCAAAGGTGCACCTGCAAAAAAAAATTATATTTATATTTATATTTATATTTATATTTATATTTATATTATATTTATATTTATATTTATATTTATATTTATATTTATAAAATATATTTTATATATTTATATATTTTACATGTATTTATATATTTTATATATCTTTACTATTTTATCTATTTATGTATTTATATATTATATATATATATATTTATATTTTATTTTTATATTTATAATAATTATCCCAAAATCCTGTGAAACACAGGGAATTCAGTTCAGCAGTTATCCCAGCGTGTGCCAAACTCTCAGACTGCAGGGATAATTACAGAAATTACATTGTTTCAAGAGAGGGACGTCAAGGAGTCCTTAAAATGATCAATGATGACTTTTAACATTAAACTCTGCCTCTTTCCATCATTGCTGTGACACATTTTAAATTCATTTTCCTCCTGTCTGATTCCCCACCCCTGCAGTCAAGGTGAGACCTGGGGGTGGCCAAACCTTTCCTGGGACCTGGTGGCTCTCACAGGTGCTGAGGGCTCCTCAAAGTCACTCAAATTCCTCAAAGTTGCCCAAATTATTCAGATTTTCCTTTCCAGAGCGACCCAAATTTCCCCTCTTTAGCAGAAATGTGTCACCATCCCTCCTGGCTCTCTGGGAGCTGATGCAAACATTGGCGTTGTCCTTGGCTGGAGCCCTCAGATCTGGATTTTGACCCAGTGTGAGTCCAGGAAAGTTTGGAACTCCAAAATATCAATGGAAAAATGGGATTTTCAATGCAGACTCTGCAGCTGTCACCGTGCTGAGCCAATTCAGCCGTGGCTGTTCTGTTCCTGAATTTCCAGCAGACGCAGAATTCGAGAGTTCAGCGCCCAAAACAATGTGACAGCAGTGAAATCATCTTCACTTTGTCTAGAAAACAGAAAACCAAATGCAAAATCATCCCCTGTCCGTGGCAGGGGGTTGGATCCAGAGGAGCTCTAAGGTCCTTTCCAACCCAAACCATTCCAGATTTCAATTCCAACCCAAACCATTCCGAATTTTAATTCCAACCCAAACCATTCCAGATTTCAATTCCAACCCAAACCATTCCAGATTTCAATTCCAACCCAAACCATTCCGAATTTTAATTCCAACCCAAACCATTCCAGATTTTAATTCCAAAGCCAGTCCCAGATGTTCCAATCCCAAAGATCCTTTCCAACCCCCAAAACTTTCTGGATTTATTTCCAACCCAAACCATTCCGAATTTTAATTCCAACCCAAACCATTCTGGATTTTAATTCCAAAGCCATTCCCAGGTACTCCAACTTCAAAGGTCTTTTCCAACCCAAACCATTCCACATTTTAATTCCAAAGCCATTCCCAGATGTTCCAATCCCTAAGGTCCTTTCCAACTCAAACCATTTCGGATTTTAATTCCAACCCAAATCATTCTGGATTTTAATTCCAAAGCCATTCCCAGGTGTTCCAACTTCAAAGGTCTTTTCCAACCCAAACCATTCCACATTTTAATTCCAAAGCCATTCCCAGATGTTCCAATCCCAAAGGTCCTTTCCAACTCAAACCATTTCTGGATTTTAATTCCAACCCAAACCATTCTGGATTTTAATTCCAACCCAAACCATTCTGGATTTTAATTCCAAAGCCATTCCCAGGTGCTCCAACTTCAAAGGTCTTTTCCAACCCAAACCATTCCAGATTTTAATTCCAAAGCCATTCCCAGATGTTCCAATCCCAAAGGTCCTTTCCAACTCAAACCATTTCGGATTTTAATTCCAACCCAAACCATTCTGGATTTTAATTCCAACCCAAACCATTCTGGATTTTAATTCCAAAGCCATTCCCAGGTGCTCCAACTTCAAAGGTCTTTTCCACCCAAACCATTCCAGATTTTAATTCCAAAGCCATTCCCAGATGTTCCAATCCCAAAGGTCCTTTCCAACTCAAACCATTTCGGATTTTAATTCCAACCCAAACCATTCCAGATTTTAATTCCAAAGCCAATCTAAGGTGCTCCCATCCCAAAGCTCCTTTCCAACCCAAACCATTCTGAATTTTAATTCCAACCCAAACCATTCTGGATTTTAATTCCAACCCAAACAATTTTGGATTTTAATTCCAATCCAAACCTTTCTGGATTTAATTCCAACCCAAACCATTCTAGATTTTAATTCCAACCCAAACCATTCTGGATTTTAATTCCAACCCAAACCTTTCTGGATTTAATTCCAACCCAAACCATTCTGGATTTTAATTCCAACCCAAACCTTTCTGGATTTTAATTCCAAAGCCATTCCCAGGTGTTGTGTGTCCAGTGTGGAAATTGAAGCCAGTTTTCTGTGCCTCCCATCTTCTGGAGGGAATCACAACAAATTCCCTACAGAAGATGGGAATTCCTTCTCCCAGCTGTTGGGATATTGAATTAATTAAATTAATTAAATAATTTGTGTCCTGGTGAATCCCAGCTGTGGGAGGGGATCTGCTGCTGAGTTTTCCACTCCAGAGGGGTGGACAGAATTCGAGAATTCAGTACCCAAAACAGGAATGTTCTGATGCCTCAGCTTCTCCTCCCCTTCCTCTGGCACCTCCAAAACACCTGGAAAGAAAATTCAGCAAGAATTGGGAGCGTTGACAACTTGAAAGTTGAGATTTCTAAATATATACGATAGATTCTTCCAAATAGGATTGTTAGGCATGGAGCAAAAAACCTGCTACAAAATTCCCTGAGCTTTTTGCCTTTTATTTAGTGGAGCATGACCCTAAATCTGCATTTTTTCATGGCAAATGGATTTGGATGCTGAGCAGCGCCCCTGGGTGTGCACGGAGCTTTGTTGTTCCTGCTCGTGGCATTCTGGGGGAGTTGCTGTTTGTTTTGATGTGGAAAATTCTGGCAAATTGTCTCCATCTCCGGGTGGGGGTGGGTTTTTTAAACACAATAAAAAGGAAATCGTTGCCACACGGCACCTTCAGCTGTGGAGCTGCCTGGGAGATGAGTGTTGTTATTCCTAATTAATGTATTGAGGAACAACATGAAGTGGCTTGTCTGTGATTGTTCATTAAGTCACTGGCAAAAGCCTGGAATAAAATCAGGAGATGTTGAATTTGCATCCATTGCCCTTCCAACAGCTCATTCTGTTTATTTAGTTCTTTCTTTTTAAAGGGGGTATTCAGATATTTTTCTGAATCTCTGTAAAAATCAGTTTATTCGGGGCTGGGTGGCGCTGGCATTGTGGCACCTGAGATGGGAAAGGGACAAACCCATGGAAATATTTACCTGGTGCAGGTAAAAATGCCAAATTTGCTTCAGGAGTCCTGGAAAGAGGACAGGAGACAGAGAAAATGAAAATTTCCATGGGCTGTCGTGGTGGTTGTGTTCAAGCTCCCACTTGGCCTGTTCAGTGTTTAATTTCTCTCCATTAATGCACCAAACCCCTTTGCAGCTGTTTATATTTCCCAAGAATAAAAATGAATGATGCCTTGAAATGCCAGATGGGGACATAAAGCATCCTATTAATTAGCAAAGTCACTATTAATTGAATAATACAAATGATTAATAATTGTCCAGCTTTCCAAATTAAAATTCCTAGCCCAGCTCATTGATTTTGTTTTGTGGGTTTGGTTGTTTGTTTTTTTAGATGTGCCCACCTCGAATCATTAAAATTAAAATTAACATTGTCATTATTAACTTGTAGCTATTAGAGCTGCTGCTAATGCTTGTTTTTTTCATATTCCCTGAAAATACTTCAGGCAGCATTGCTGTCTAGACATTATCATTTTCTATTCCATCCCAAATTGTTCCCAGTGTGGTTTCTGGTTGGAACATCAGGCTGCAAGAAATACCATGAAATGAAACAGAAATTTATCTACAGGATCATGTCAGAGCAGAATTCTCTCAACTGCCACAGACAGGGTGGATTTGCCTATAAATTCAATTTTTTTTTATTACTTTTTGTGATCTGACGTGTCCAGCATTGGTCAAATTCAAGGTGTTTGGGTTGTTTTTATTATTAAGTATTTTAGTTTATTGTTAAGGTGTATTTTTAAGAATTCTGCTGTGGTTTTAGAGTATTACTATTAGAGTAATATTTTTAAGAATTATTTTTAAGAATTATTTTTAAGAATTCCGCTGTGGTTTTAGAGTATTAATATTAGGTATTTATTGCAAAAAAATCCCATTTTAACCACCCTCCCCACCCAGTTCAGCTCAGGAGAGGTGGGAGGAGCTGGAGCTTAAGAAGGAAAGGTGAAAATTCTATTAAAGGAATTCTGTTAATGGTTTTAAATGGAATTCTGGGAGTACACAGAGAAAATCTCCTGAATTTCGGATCAATTTGGGACAGCTAAAACTCCCAAGACTTGGAATTTTAAAATAAAAAAGAGACAACAAAAAAACCCCAAAACTTGATCAAAACCAGAGCATTGAGATGAAATTCTGAGTGTTTTCCACACCAATTTGGATAATTTTAGTTCTTTTTATGCCTTTTTTGATGTCTCTGGCTGCTGCCCATGAGTTGGACTGGAATTCCAGGAGAGCCCTGAGTTCCTCCAGCCTGGGACAAACATCCCAGAAAAAATCATCCACGGATTCTGCAAATGGCATTTTTGGGTTTGCCACCAACAGCCAGGCTTGGAGCAAACGGAGAATTTTGGGGTTTTATTGGTGGCTTTGGGGTTGTTTTCTGTCTTGGTTTGAAAATCTAAATGTCTGCTAAGGAAGGCAGGAGCCTCCCCTGAAATGGAAAATTATTTCTCCCCTCCCTCCAAATTATTATAATTTTGAAATTAAGGGGCTCTCAGACAAAGATATGGGAATAGGAATAACAATTCTTGACTAGGAATCCTTAGGGATACTCCAGACATGTGCAGGTCGTTTGGTTTGAAATGAAAATTGCAAAAAAATTGCAAAAAAAAAAAGCAAAAAAAAATTGCAAAAAAATGGCCAAAAAATTTTGCAAAAATTTGCATAACAATTGTAAAAAATTGCAAAAAAATTGTTAAAAATTGCAAAAAAAGCCCCGTTGTAGGAAATATGAGAGGAACCAGGCAAGGTCTTCCCATAATTATCTGTCAGACCCATCCATCCCTCTTTTCTTCATCCCTCTGCCCTTCCAGCCCTGTTGTTTTTAAAGCCACAAAAATCAGGGAACATTTGGATTGGGCGGGTGAGAAATTCTCAAATTTCAAATTCTTGCAGTTCCCAGCCCACATTTGCAGGGTTTGGAAGGGTTTGACCAGGCTGGACAGGGTTTGGAGCACCCTGGATGGGATTTAAGGTCCTTCCAACCCAAACCATTCCAGGACTGAGGTTGGAAAAGAGAAAAAAAATAAATAAATTTGATTATCAAAAGATTTTGATAATCAAAAAATCAAATCAAAACCAAAGATTTGATTATCGTCAAATAATTTTAACGCCTTGATTCTTGCAGATCCCTGAAGGGGATAATTTGGATAATTTTATGGATAATTTTTGGATAATTTGGATAATTTTATGGATAATTTTTGGATAATTTTGATAATTTGGATAATTTTATGGATAATTTGGATAATTTTTGGATAATTTGGATGGGAGGAATGAAGGACTGAGGAAGGAGCTGAGGATTTTTCTTGATTTTAGCTTGGGAATAAACTCCTCCCTACATCCCCTAAATCCATCACTGGAGAGGAATTTGCATTTCCAGGGGTTGATTTAATCTTTCCCTCCATTTCCTGATTCTCTGCAGTGTTTGTGTCTTTTTTATCTTCATCCTTAACCCAGCTAATGGGGAAGTTTGGGGTGACAAAGCAGAATTTGCAGAGTTTATGGATTTAAATTCATCCAGAGCGTCCTGCAAACACCGAGGCAGCCTTGGGAATTTGGGAAGGACAAGCATCCAAAACTTCCATGTGGAAATGGAAGCCAGCTTTAAAACCCCTGTAAAAACACAGAAATAAATTCTCCTGATTTATTTAAAGTGGGAAGAGGTCAGAATTTAAGTGTCTCTTTAAGCAGAAAAACAAACAAGCCAAACAAGCAGGGCCCAATTTCAGGTGGATTTAACATGCCAGTGGACAGGGGAATTTTTAATAGCTAATCTTCCCCTGCCAGCTCATGGGAAATATCAATCTATTAGGCAGGATTCAAGTGCTGAATTTTTAATGCACTTTTAGTGATTAAAGAGTTCTTTTCCCTCCACTGCTTGAAAGAGATGGCAGTGGCTTTAAAGAGCAGTTTAAAGTCAGAACAACAATGGGGAATTCATAATTTGGATTTGTCCGTATTTCTCTCCAGGAGGGAGGGGCTGGGCATGTTTGCATCCAAGTTCTGCATTCAGAGCATTGGGGAAAAGAGAAAAATCCTCATTTTGGGAGCAGCAAACGAGGCAGAGCTGCTGGAGAGGGATCC
This sequence comes from Geothlypis trichas, assembly GCA_009764595.1. Classification (NCBI taxonomy): domain Eukaryota; kingdom Metazoa; phylum Chordata; class Aves; order Passeriformes; family Parulidae; genus Geothlypis; species Geothlypis trichas. The sequence continues at coordinate 3,199,564 of CM019928.1, forward strand.
TGTGACTTTGTTGGCTCGGGGAGAGTGGGTGGGAGTTGGGAGGGGAGCCTGGAGAACGGGGATGGGAACAAAATTAATTTGGATTATTTGTGCCAATGGATGGGGTTCAGTGTCACTGAGGGGAAAATGGGGATGGGAAATAAATTAATGGAGATTTTTTTGTGCCCATGGATGGGGTTTCAGTGTCACTGAGGGGAAAATGGGGATGGGATATAAATTAATGGGCATTATTTGTGCCAGTGGATGGGGTCTTGGTGTCACTGAAGGGAAAATAGGGGATGGGAAATAAATTAATGGGGATTATTTGTGCCAATGGATGGGGTCTGGTGTCACTGAGGGGAAAATGGGGATGGGAACTAAATGGGGATTATTTGTGCCAATGGACATGGAGCTGTGGGGCTTTGGTGCCACTGAGGGGAAAATAGGGATGGGATATAAATTAATGGGGAATTTTTGTGCCAATGGACATGGAGCTGTGGGGTCTTGGTGTCATTGAGGGGAAAATGGGGATGGGAACAAAATTAATTGGGATTTTTTGTGCCAATGGATGGGGTTTCAGTGTCACTGAGGGGAAAATGGGGATGGGAAATAAATTAATGGGGATTATTTGTGACAATGGACATGGACAGAAGGGATCTCGGTGTCACTGAGGGGAAAATGGGGATGGGAACTAAATTAATTGGGATTTTTTGTGCCAATGGATGGGGTTTCAGTGTCACTGAGGGGAAAATGGGGATGGGATATAAATTAATGGGGATTATTTGTGCCAGTGGATGGGATCTTGGTGTCACTGAGGGGAAAATAGGGATGGGAAATAAATTAATGGGGATTATTTGTGATAACGGACATGGAGAGATGAGGTCTTGGTGTCACTGAGGGGAAAATAGGGATGGGCAAAGCTTCAATGAAGATTATTCAATTATTCATGCCAATGGATATGGAGGGATGGGGTCTCAGTGTCACTGAGGGGAAAATGGGGATGGGAAATAAATTAATGGGGAATTTTTGTGCCAATGGACATGGAGCTGTGGGGTCTCAGTGTCACTGAGGGGAAAATGGGGATGGGCACAGCATTAATGGGGATGTTACATTGGGATATGTTATACCAGAGGTGATTTTTTATGAATTTTTAACCTAGCTCAGCTTCCAGATGGCATTTTCCAGCAAGCTGTGGCTGCCCCTGCATCCCTGGAAGTGCCCAAAATAGTGAATTAGAAGGAAAAAAAAAATCAAATGTTCTGTGCATTTATTTGCTTTTTCAGTTGTTTTTAATGCCAGGATGAGCTGATTTTTACATGTTTAATAAACTCTGGATTCTTATTTAATGAAAGGTTGGAGCCACCAGGGACAGGGGGAGATGTCCCTGCCCTGGGGATGGCACTGGATGAGGTTTAAGGTCCTTCCCACCCAAACCATCCCAGGATTCTGTGAAATCTGATTTTTAAAAGTAACTCTGGCACACACAACACATTCTTTTATTGAGATTTGTCTTTTGGATTGGCAGCTGGCAGGTCCCTAAAAATGAAATTTTCAGCTCACTACTTCCACCAGTATTGCTTGGAAATGTCACTGCTGCCTGGGACTGGTGGCTGTTCCATTCATTTCCTTCATTACAGAGGGATTTTCATTCCCAAAATTGACCAAATCACTCTTGTCTCTTTGACAAGACTTCATTTTTCTCTCCTGCTTTGTACCTACTGGCTCATATTTCCCCAGCTGGCAGATTTTGAACCTTTATTTATCCCCCTCTCTTCTCCAGCCTCTCACCATCGTCTTCCATATGTTTATTATCTTTTTCCATCCCCAAGCTGTGAATAATTTTGAGGGAGATCAGGCAGCTGCCTGGGAATCAGCTGGTTGGCAGCAGCCTGGTGCTGGAGGAGTCCCTGGGTTAGCTCACAATTGCTGCTGAAGGATTTTGGAGAGCACAAAAAAAAATAAAAAACCAAAACCAATCCTTTCCCAGCAGTGCCAATCCCAAACTTGTCAGAATTACCAGCTGCTAATGGTAAAAAAACAAAAAAACTTAAAAAATAATGAATTAAAAGAAAAAAATCACAATGTTCTGTGCATTTATTTGCTGGTTTTAGTATTTTAATGCCAGGATGAGCTGAATTTTACGTGTTTAATGAAACTGTGAGTTCTTATTGAATGAAAGGCTTAAAATTAGGAATATTGTCACTCTAATCCTGGGAATTTATCAGGGAATGGATCAGATTTGCTTTGTGAGGGTGCTTTAGGAAATTCAGGTCCTGAATTAGGAATGGGGGCTCAGTTGGAACAATCCCACTCCCACCCCTGTTTTATTCCTGCTATTTCTCCCTCAGCTCTGCCTCCTTTAGTTCTGTGGTCCCCACGCTGTGCCTGAAGCACTGAGGTACAATCAGATCTCAAATCCCTTTGCTGGGTCCAAATTCCTATTAAAAGTCAGATTATTCCTGCTCTCCTGAGGGAACTGGGAGCACATTGCCAATCCACACATTTTGGGGTGGAGATGATCCAGGCAGGACTCCAAATTACAGTTCCTGGCATTTCAATTTGAGGAGCTGAGAAATTGTTCAAAAAAAAAAAAAAACCAAAGTACAGCATGAATTCCATGCAGTTTGTTCCTTCAGCTTTTTCCAAGGGAAGCTGCACAGGCATGGAAATAATTTGTGTTTGATTTTTTTCCCTGCTCACCCAAGGGTTCAAACAGGCAGCAGGCAAAGCAAATCTCTCTCTGTCTGTAAATAATCCCTGAAATATTTTGATGGAAGAAGAGGACAAAGGGGTTTTCATTAGCTGGGTTTAATAGCAAGGAATTATAAAAATCTCTGTGAATCTGCAGCAAAATAAAGAGCCTTTCCTGCTGGATGGTGCTGGATCAGAGGCACTGGCAGGGGTTTGAGCAATCCAGGACACAGCCCAGGACCCCTGTGCCTTTGATTTAGCCCTTGGAAAAAACAATTACCAACCTTTATATGAAGAATTATAAGCCACAACAGTTTAAGTAGAATGACAGTGAATTTATCATGAGGTGAAAAATTGATTTTTGGGGTTTTTAGAATGGAGGGAACTGGGCATGTCCTGCCTTTCTCCTTCTTCTTCTTGTTCTTGGCCTCCATCTTCTGCTGTGATGGTGACACTTTTGGATTGGTTTAGAGTAGAAGCTCACTGTCTAACAGAGGGGATAGTGTTGGAAAGTAATTGTAAATATTGTACTGTAATTGTAAATTGTAAATATATGTTCATAGTATAAAAAACTAACACTACCCCAAGGGCTGGAAACAATTACCAGCTTTGTGTGAGGAGTTACAAGCCACAAGAGTTTGAGTAGAATGACAGTGAATTCATCACAAGGTGAAAAATAGATTTTTTGGGGTTTTTAGAATGGGGGTTTAAGATGGTGGGAACTGGGCATGTCCAGCCTTTCTCCTTCTTCTTCTTGTTCTTGGCCTCCATCTTCTGCTGTGATTTTGGCACTTTTGGATTGGTTTGGAGTAGAAGCTCACTGTCTAACATAGGTGATAGTGTTGGAAAGTAATTGTAAATATTGTACTGGAGTTCATAGTATAAAAATCTAACACCACCCCAAGGGCTGGAAACAATTACCAGCTTTGTGTGAGGAGTTACAAGCCACAAGAGTTTGAGTAGAATGACAGTAAATTTATCATGAGGTGAAAAATTGATTTTTTGGGGTTTTTAGAATGGGGATTCAGGGGGCAAGATGGAGGAAACTGGGCCTGTCCTGTTCTTCTTCTTCTTGTTCTTGGCCTCCATGTTCTGCTGGGATGGTGACACTTTTGGATTGGTTTAAGGTAGAAGCTCACTATCTAACATAGGTGATGGGTATTGGAAAGTAATTGCAAATATTGTACAGGCAGTTTTTAGTATAAAAGATAACACTGCCCTGGAGAAAGAATTTCATAGATAAGACAGAATAAACCTTGAGACCAAGAACGGGAGAGCTCTGACTCCTTCTTTGACCACTGGGCTGGGAAAAGAGAATTTCTAAGACATCTCAGGGTCTCTCTGACCAGCAGAAGTCCCAAGAGAGTTCCAGCCCCACAGGAGCCAGGTCTCACATGGAATTTCTGAGGGCAGCTCCCAAATCCAGCAGCTGCTGAGGATTTGCTTTGCACTCACACCTCTGGCGGTTTGAAGCTGCTGGAGAAACATCAAAGATAAACACAGAAACCTAAAGCTTGATTAAGCACATGAAAAGCTGCTGTTAAATTGGGCCGCTGGCTTTCCTTGTGAATCCTTTTTTTATTTTCCCACTTGCCTTTTCTTTCATTGCTTTTTTCTTTTTTCGCTTCAGCGGGATTTGTGCAGGGAATGTGACCTGGGGATGATCATAAGGAGTGCAAAGGGCTCCTTCACTCCCTCACACTTTTCTGTGGACTTCTCACAAGTCTGGTGAGGATAAATATCACTCCAGACACTTTCTTCAAGGAAATTTAGCTCAAATCCTTAACCCAGGATCATCTCAACAAGTGTGCTGGGGGCTCAGGAGCTTGGATCTCTTTGGATACAATGGATTTCATCTTTATTTACAAGGGTGAAAAATCTAAAAGCCCGCAGTGAAATGAAGGGTGTCCTGTGGAGGTATCTGAGGCAAAAATTACAATTAAAGAGGTGGAAAATTACCTGAGCCAGCTTGTGCTGGGATAGAATTCAGAAACAAGTGTTAGGAGTGTGCATGAACAGAAAAAGATCAGGAGACTCCAAAGGGAGTCTGAGTAAAAGGATCAAATTCACCTCTGGAGCAGCTCCAAGGAATCTCAGCTCTCCCAGAGCAGCAGATGTGCTGCCAGGGTTATGGAAAAAGTGTTTATCTAATCTCTGCACTCAGAAATTGTTATTTATATGGGAGGAATGCTGAGGTGTCCTGGGACCGCGGCCCTGTTGTGTGGATGATGCTCAGACCCTGCTCGGAGCAGCCCAGAGATAAGGAGTGGTATCAGCCAGGGAAGTGATGGATCCTGCTAGAAACAAGTGCACAAAGCCTGGTTTAGCATTTTAATTCGGTGTGGGCATGGCTTCAGCACACTGGGGCCTGTCCCTGTGCCATGGAGCCTGTCCCTGTGTCCTCAGGCCTGTCCTTGTGTCATGGAGCTGTCCCTGTGTCCTGAGGCCTGTTCTTGTGTCCTGGAGCCTTTTCTTGTGTCCTGGAGCCTGTCCCTGGCTGCTGTCCCTAGCTCCTGAAGCTTTTTCTTGTGTCATGGAGCCTGTCTCTGTGTCTTGAGGCCGGTTCCTGTGCCATGGAGCCTGTCCCTGTGTCCTGAGGCCTGTCCCTGTGTCATGGGGCCTGTCCCTACACCATGGAAGATCTTCCTGTGCCATGGAGCCTTTTCCTGTGTCATGGAGCCTGTCCTTGTGTCCTGGAGCCTTTTCCTGTGTCCTGGAGCTTTCCCTGTGCCATGGAGCCTGTCCCTGTGTTCTGGAGCCTGTCCTTGTGTCATGGAGCATTTTCCTGTGTCGTGGAGCTGTCCCTGGGTGCTGTCCCTCTGTCCTGGTGCCTGTCCCTCTGTCCTCGAGCCTGTCCCTGGCTGCTGGAGCCTGTTCCTGGCTGCTGTCCCTGGCTTCATGTGTCATGGAGCTGTCCCTCTGTCCTGGTGCCTGTCCCTCTGTCCTGGAGCCTGTCCCTGGCTGCTGTCCCTGGCTTCATGTGTCATGGAGCTGTCCCTCTGTCCTGGTGCCTGTCCCTGTATCCTGGTGCCTGTCCCTGGCTGCTGTCCCTAGCTCCTGAAGCCTTTTCCTGTGTCATGGAGCTTTTTCCTGTGTCCTGGAGCCTGTCCCTCTGTCCTGATGCCTGTCCCTCTGTACCTGTCCTGGTGCCTGAGTTATCCCAGGGAGAGGAGAGGAGAGGTTTGACCTCAGTGCACCTCAGGTGAAGCTGCTCCTTCCCTGCCAGGGACCTCTTGGTGTCCTGTCCCAGCCCTGGAGGTGGCCAGGGAAGGGCTGGAGGTGGCACTCAGTGCTCTGGGCTCGGTGACAAGCTGGAGACTATCACAGCTTGGACTCGAGGGTCTGCAAGGGCTTCTCCCACCTCAGGGATTCTGTGGATGCATCTCCTTCCCTCTGCTGTCACCTCATTTCTGTCTGGGGTTACTCCACTGCAAGGTGTTCCTGCATTTTTATAAAGAAATCCATTTTCTGATCCTGCTGAAAGAAGGAAAAGGGGTTTTGCCTCTTCAGGTAGAAAGTCTTGACACTGTGGTAGAGTGGGGGCATCTCTTGAGCAAGAATCCAGAGCTGAGCAGACCACAAAGCTGAATTCCTGCTCTGCTTTGGAGATTATTGCCTCAATTCAGCTGGGACTTTTAGGACTGAATTAAAGAAAGGAAAAAAAGTTTTAAAAATAAGAATCCATGAATTAAAGGCTTAAAAATTGATACTGCTTTGAATCAAAGATATTTCCATCCTGTCTGTTAATGGCAGTGGCTGAGGATCAATTAATAGAACACAAGGCCTTTGTTTATAATGCTCCAATTTCTTCCCATCCGGAATCGTTCATAATATAGAGTTTATTTTTAAACTCTGACTTTCAAAAGAGCCTGACAGTTGTCAGTCTCAGCTAAATTAAAATTATCCTGACACCTCATGATTTCCACCCTGCACATCCCTCATTATCTCCATGAGTTGAGGGCTCACTTACAGGAGTTTTAAAGATGACTAAAGTGAGGTGCAGACGGAGAGAAACTTCCAAGTTTCCAGGTTTTTGAAGGGCTGGAATTACATAAATCCCAACATTGCCCAAGTGGAAGTTATTCCCAGGGGAATAACTTGTGAACAGAAGGGCCTGGGTGAGGGATCCAAATCAAAGCTTTGGGTACAAAAATCCCAACTTTGGTCCCTCAGCTCAGGTGGGTGATGGAGAGACCGAGCTGCTCCTCTCATGGAAATGCCATTTTAACACCCTTTAAATGCATTTGGGTTTGCCAGCATAAATTCATGCCTTTGAAATGGCAAAGGAAAACTGCGCGAGTGTGGATGCAGAAAAACTTCTGTTAACATTAGGAACTGGGAAAGAAAGCTATTAATAGATCCAGCCAGTGATGCTAAACAGAGGGATAAATGTGAATTCAAACTGCTGCTTTTCACTGGGAGGAGCCAGGATGGAAAATAAATCCCAGATTTCCACTGGGACACTGTTCAGATTCACCCTAATCTTCCCCAATGAGCAGAAGGTGGGGAAGGAAATCCTTTTTGTGCATTCAAATAAAAATTTTTAAAAATCCTTTTTGTGCATTGAAATATACTTCAGAGAGATCCTGACCTCCAGCACGAGCCCAGAATGAATCAGCAGGGGGAAAATCCTCATGGAATGGGAGGTGGGAATGCTGAGCCAAGGGAATAGGGGGCTCAGGGGATGGAGGGTGCAGTGGGTGCTCCCCTGGGTGAGCCCTGCCCTGCTGTGCAGAGCAGCTCCACGCTGATTAACTGCCTTGCATAATTTATGCTCCTCCTTATTTAATCACTCTGGAGTCGCCCTGCTCTCGCTGGCAGTTGCTAGATTGCTTTATTAAATTTAGGCTGTGTTGAAGGAAATTTATTTTTGTGTATTCCTGCTTCATAATTTTTTTTCCCCCTTTAAATGCTGTCACATAAATTAGGGTGGTATCGATGAATCTGCATGAGGAGCTTTGCTGTTTAGTTCTGGGGCCAGAATCCCCTAAATCATGTATGACACCTGTATTATAACTTACTTCTCACTATTCTTCTCCATGATGGATTTACTTCCCAGCTTCCTTCTCCTTTCTATCAGACAAAGGCATTCAAACTGGGAAGCAAAGGAGGGGGAAAAAATGGAAATCTGGGTTTTGTCTCTTTACTCAGGAAGGGGAAGAAGGTCTGTTCAATCACATCACGACATCAAATGCTGACATCTTTTTATTTCCCATTCCCAGAGGAGTGGTAGGGCCAGGGGAGGAGAAAGGTGATTTTTGTGGGAGTTGGGTAGAGGGGGCTAAGTCCAGAAGAGAATTAAATATTGTAATGGAATGGGTTGGAAAGGAAATAAAAAGTCACCTAATTCCACCCTGTGCCATGGGCAGGGACACCTCCCTCTGTCCCAGGGTGCTCCAACCTGGCCTTGGGCACTTCCAGGGATCCAGGGGCAGCCACAGCTGCTCTGGGAATTCCATCCCAGCCCCTCATCATCCTCAGAGGAAGGAATTCCTTCACATTATCCCACCCAAACCTGCCCTCTGGCACTGGAAGCCATTCCAAGAGGAACGTCCTGGACATTCCCTCTTGTCCAGGCCCTTTTCCAAAGGGGCTTCCTGTAAAGAGGAGTAAACTCCAATAACTAAAGCTCAGAAAACAGAAATTCTTTCCTCTCTTTTTAGTCACTCCCTTGTGTCATTTAGTGCCAAAACCTCATGAATGCAGTGAAGCCAAAGAGACTAATTTTGGAAAAACATTGTCATTGATAAAAATTCCTTTGGATGAAGGCCTGGCCTTTCCTGCTGCTCAAGGTTGGAACCTGCTCTGTAAATCCACAGAGTTTCTCTTTTGCAAAGTTTCAGCTGATACCATTTCTTGTTATACAGACTTTAAGTGGCACATTAAGTGGTTTAAACAGTAAGAAATTACCAGATGTGCATTTGTGACCACAGAAATCAAAGATTAAACACTCCAACACTGCCGCTCTTGGGCCCAGACACATTTGAACACCTGAAAAGTCAACCTGTGCTTGATATTTTAGGACAGACAACTCTTTAAAAGCCCACTATTCACTAGAAAGTAGCATTTTTCTTCATAAAATAAACATCAATCCTGATTTAGATGCAAGTAGAAAATATTTCCCTCAAAAGTCCTCACCAGAAGCAAAATATTTCCAGAACTGGTGTCTATTCATCAATAAGGGCTGATGTGGACATAATACAGGGTTGGATTGAATTTCCTCCTTGTTATTTGTCTGCAGGTCCTTGATTTATGAATTTATCCACACATATGTGGAGCCATCCTTCAGCTGCTTCAAAACTACCCCATGGAAGTGTTTTTAATGGAAAATTGTTTTCCCCGTTATTCATCTCATTGCTGGGATCTGCTTCCAGTGGTAAAATTAGATTTCCTCCAATAATTCTTTTCAGGCAGCTGTCAACATCCTCCTGATTCTGCTTTTCTCTGCCAAATTTACATTCTTCCTTAGGAAAATAAATCTCCCACGGGTTACAGGATTTTTTTTTTTTTATCTCCAAAGCTATCCCTTGGATATACATGAGCGCATGGCTGTATCGCTGTAAATCCTCCAAAAAGGAGAAAAAAGCAGTGGAAATTAGAGCTTTTTAATGAGAAAATTAACTCCACACTGGTTACTTAAGGATTTTTTTTCCCCCATCTGTTTTATTAAACATCCGAAGCGGAACAGGCCTAATCTTCCCAGATTAAAGTTCCACGAATTTGAGGAGTGGAGTACATGCAAATATTCTTTTGTAGTCTTACTAAAATACTGTAATCCTCAGAAAAAAAGGGGGAATTAGACTTGTAATAAGAAGATTCTGTGTCCTGCTGGAGTTTAGGATGCCCAGGAGAGCTGTGGCTGTCCCTGGATCCATGGAAGTGTCCAAGGCCAGGTTGGAGCCACCTGGGACAGTGGGAGGTGTCCCTGCCCATGGCAGGGGTGGCACTGGGTGGGCTTTGAGGACAATTCCATTCCAAACCATTCTGGAATTCTGTGATTTATGACAAAACTCTTCTTGTGGGCTCCCCAAAAACAGAGGATTGGAGTCACGACTTCCCAGACCCTGTGAGGAATTTGCTGTCATGGGGTGCTTGACCTCAGGTGAGTGACTCTTGGAAAACCGATGGACAAAGCTCATGGATGGTCTGTCTGGAATGGATTTTTCCAGAAAATCAGAATTTCAGAAGGGGTTTGGGTGGGAAGGGACCTCAAAGTCCACCCAGTGCCACCCCCTGCTATGGGCAGGGACACCTCCCACTGTCCCAGAGTGCTCCGAGCCTTGTTCAGCCTGGCCTTGTGGGATGGGATGGGATGGGATGGGATGGGATGGGATCAATGGAACGGGATCAATGGAATGGAATCAATGGAATGGGATCCATGGGATGAGATCCATGGGATGGGATGGGATCCATGGGATGGGATGGGATCCATGGGATGGGATCCATGGGATGGGATCCATGGAATGGGATCCAGGCTCTGACTCCACACTGAAATTCCACGCTGATGTTTTCCACTATTCCTCGTAAGACTGGACCTCAAAAATCCAGTTCTTGCACAGTGATTTTGAGAGAATCAATCTGAGGGTTCCCTTTTCTGCTCCCTCTGTCCTGGTGCTTCAGCAGAGCCTGGTCACTGCCCTTTCCCCACCCAGGAGTACAGAGGTGTCAGGATTTGGGGAGGATTAGGGCTTTTTCTGGGAAGAAGCCACTGGGAAGCTCTGCAATTTTGTTATTGCCTCTCTGACTATCAGAACACACTGGCCTGGCTGTTTTTTTCCTGTCAGAACTGCAAACAGCTCGTTGTTCCTCATCCCTCCCTCCCCTCCGTGCCCACTCCTTACATAAACCCCGCTCCAAACACACTCCCGACAAAATTGCCTCCCAAATTACAGCGGCAGTGTCACGGAAAGTTTCATTTCTGCCTCGTGCTGATGCTGGGAGGAACAAAGAGTGTCAGATCCCATTGCACTCCCCCAGCAGAGCGTTCTGAGCTCGGGGTCTGCGTGCAGCGGGCGCAGAGCAGCTCTGGGAGCAGCAGCAGTGACAGGTACACGGTGACACTTTAATAGTGCCTGATAAATCACTGTCACCTGCTCCCAGGGGCGCTGGGAGCTGCAGGGAACACATTTCCCTGCTGTCCTGCTCTCCCTCCTGGTTCCCTGCCTGTCACTGCCCTCCTCATTCGGGGTTATGCCCACCCAGCTCAAATTGTGGGGCTGTGGTTCTTCCCCGATGCTCCAGGCAGGGGTTGGCCTCTAATAATTCATTTTTTTCCTAATATCCAACCTGTTGGTCTCTTCCACTGGGCAGCACTGACAGAACCAGAGAACACAGTCTCAATCTATGTCAGGGAAGGGATAGGGTGGATATTAGGAAGAAATTTTTCACCAAAAGAATAATAAAGTACTGGAATGCTCTTCCCAGGGAGGTGGTGGAATCACCATCTCTGGGTGTGTTTAAAAAAGCCTGGACATGGCACTGGGTGCTATGGTCTGGGTGAGGTGTCAGGGCACAGGTTGGACTGGATGATCTCAGAGGTCTCTTCCAACCTCATCATTCTGGGATTCTGGGATTCTGGGATTCTGGGACTCCTTGTGATCCCCAAATCCCTGAGGTTGGGAAAGCCCTCCAAGACCATTGGATCCAACCTGTGACCCGTCCCCACCTTGCCAACCCAGAGCCCTGAGTGCCACGTCCAGTTGTTCCTTGGGCACCTCCAGGGATGGGGATTTTACAGGGGCCTGGATCTTTCAGGGGCCCTGACTGGCACCCAAATATCCCTGTTGAGGAGAATTTCCTCTTCTTCTGCCAGCAGGAAGCATTTCCTCTTCTGTCCCACTGCTGCTCAGGCTGCTTTGGTTCTGCTCTCTGGGTGAGCTGGTCCATGGCGTTGGGAGCCACCAGAATTCCAAGAAAATTCCATTGTAGGAATCTCAATTTACTGTCAGGGGGAGGTTGCACATCCATTATCCCAGTGATCCAACTGGCAATCTTTTGAATGAGGATCATGGAATCACAGAATATCCCAAATTGGGAGGTACCCACAACTCTTGAGGGAATGGCCCATCCAGGGATCAATCCATGGGAAAATGGAGCCAGGGAAACCCACTGGGGTGCACTGGACTTGTGGATTTGGGAGCTGTGCTTCCCTCTTTAAGGCCTTTTTCTATAAAGAAATAATGAAGCAGAACCACCTCAAACCCTCGCGGGTTCCGAATTTAAAGCATCTGTTCTTCTGAGATTGCCTCAAGGTGCTTTCTAAATATTTGGAATTGGGATATAAGAAAAATTGAATTCTCCTGAAGAGTTTGCAAATCTGAACGGTCCCGATAAGGAGAGGATTAAAGGAAAGTTGTTTGAACAAACCAAGATGGAATGATGAAGGTCTTTTTGGCACAGCAACAACAGTGCTGCCAGGAGAATAGAATCCAGATCTCTGCAATTAATTAATATTAATTCATTATTTGTGTAATATAAATCATGTAATTACCATGTGCAATTTCCGTTTCAAACTCGGTTAATTTATCATTTTATGTCCTTGTAAACTATGGCTGAATCCAGCAGCTCATTTTTATCTTTTTGTTAATTAATGCTTCTCTAACATAACTCTGGGTTTGTTTTCTACCTGGCATGGACAGCCAGGCACTCAGGTATGGGCTGTGCTACCAAAATGGGATCTGAGGGACTCAATCCAGGGATTCCTGGCTGAACAAGTGGTTCCTCCAGGGGAACTGGGAGGATCCATGAAGCCACAGCACATCCCTGTGTGCTACCAAAATGGGATCTGAGGGACTCAATCCAGGGATTCCTGCCTGTCCAAGTGGTTCCTCCAGGGAAACTGGGAGGATCCATGAAGCCACAGCACATCCCTGTGTGCTCATGGATTCATCCATTTCCTTCCTGTCCAGATTTCCCAGTTTTTCCCCAACCTCTGCTCCATTAACGGGACCTGGTAAGGGCTGGGATCAATTTTTCCTGTTTAATCTTCCCTCTGAGGATGGCTGATTGTGCTGAGAGGAGGCTGAAGGGATGAAGGTGGGGTTTGATCATGGTTTTCCTCTGGCAGATCCCTGGCACAGGGATCCAGGTGTCACAGGGATGTGGAGGCCAGAGGGAGAACCTGGTGTCCCCACCGAGCATCACCTGCAGGGCACAGCTGGGGAGTGGGTTTGGGTGGGATATTTGGAAGGAATTCCTCCCTCTGAGGGTGATGAGGGGCTGGGATGGAATTCCCAGAGCAGCTCTGGCCGCCCCTGGATTCATCCATTTCCTTCCTCTCCAGATTTCCCAGTTTTTCCCCAACCTCTGCTCCATTAACGGGGCCTGGTTAGGGCTGGGATCAATTTTTCCTGTTTAATCTTCCCTCTGAGGATGACTGAATGTTCTGAGAGGAGGCTGAAGGGATGAAGGTGGGGTTTGATCATGGTTTTCCTCTGGCAGATCCCTGGCACAGGGATGTGGAGGCCAGAGGGAGCACCTGGTGTCCCCACCGAGCATCACCTGCAGGGCACAGCTCTGTGCCAGCCTCAGGAGTGGGTTTGGGTGGGTTTGGGAAGGAATTCCTCCCTCTGAGGGTGAGGAGGGGCTGGGATGGAGTTCCCAGAGCAGCTTTGGCTGCCCCTGGATTCATCCATTTCCTTCCTCTCCCGATTTCCCAGTTTTTCCCCAACCTCTGCTCCATTAACGGGGCCTGGTTAGGGCTGGGATCAATTTTTCCTGTTTAATCTTCCCTCTGAGGATGGCTGATTGTGCTGAGAGGAGGCTGAAGGGATGAAGGTAGGGTTTGATCATGGTTTTCCTCTGGCAGATCCCTGGGACAGGGATCCAGGTGTCACAGGGATGTGGAGGCCAGAGGGAGCACCTGGTGTCCCCACCGAGTGTCACCTGAAGGGCACAGCTGGGGAGTGGGTTTGGGTGGGATATTTGGAAGGAATTCCTCCCTCTGAGGGTGATGAGGGGCTGGGATGGAATTCCCAGAGCAGCTTTGGCTGCCCCTGGATTCATCCATTTCCTTCCTCTCCAGATTTCCCAGTTTTTCCCCAGCCTCTGCTCCACTAATGGGGTCTGGTAAGGGCTGGGATCAATTTTTCCTGTTTAATCTTCCCTCTGAGGATGACTGAATGTTCTGAGAGGAGGCTGAAGTGATGAAGGTGGGGTTTGATCACGGTTTTCCTCTGGCAGATCCCTGGGACAGGGATGTGGAGGCCAGAGGGAGGACCTGGTGTCCCCACCAAGCATCACCTGCAGGGCACAGCTCTGTGCCAGCCTCAGGAGTGGGTTTGGGTGGGTTTGGGAAGGAATTCCTCCCTCTGAGGGTGAGGAGGGGCTGGGATGGAGTTCCCAGAGCAGCTGTGGCTGCCCCTGGATCCCTGGGAGTGCCCAAAGCCAGGTTTGGACAGTGTTGGAGAACCCTGGGATAGAGGGAGGTGTCCATGGCCATGGCAGGAGTGGCTTTAAGGTCCCTCCAACCCAAATCGTTCCATTTTTATTAAAAATAAATTGGTGTTTTCTCATCATTTTCCTTCCCCCAACTTTCTCTCCTGGTGGGATTCTTGGGATGTCCTGTGAAGGAACAGAATCTGGACTTTGCTAATCCTTGTGGATCATTCCATGATATTCCACGATTCCTTCCTTTCCTCCTGCCATGAAATCCATCCCCCATGACCTCATGGAGCTCTGAGCACAGCTTGGGGTTTGATCTCCATGAAAATAAGAGCAGCTGATGATTTATTTCATCCCAAACTCACATTTTTAATTAGCTGTCTACTACCAGCGATATTTCATCACCCCATCCATTGACAGGGAGACAGTCAAAGCTGTATTTTTAGTTCTTGTGCTCTGCATTTTTCCCCCCAGATGCTCATCCTTTCTTTTTTTTTTTTTCCTAATGTAAAGCTATTAATTAATGAGAGACAATCATTCACACGGTGCCAGTGGCTGTCAGGAACTAACAAATGCCAGCTGAAAAAAAGTGAAATAACAGAACTGGGAGCACAGAGAGGTGGCAGCAGCAGAAGGGAGATGAGAGGAGTTAATTGCTGGACTTCCAAAGATCCAGGGAAAAGGAGGTGTTAGAAAAGTTTACAGAGGGGAATTAATGAGGTCCAACAAATTAACTCCAAATGCCAAACCTGGGGAAGGGAAATATTGTGAAATTTGAATGAAGTTACGAAGGAAGGCAGGATGAGGAGTGGGAAAAGGGATGGTGGGACAGGACAGAGCTGCTGGGGGATGGTTTTTTGGAGCTCTGGATCTCCTGCTCCAGGTGCAGCCTCCCCTGGGCCCTGCTGAGCTGTGCTGAGAGGTTTTGCTGTCAGAGCTGCTGCTGTGACAGGGTGACCATGGCTGGGTGTCCCCGGGGACAGAGGGCAGTGGTGTCGTGTCACAGGGGGCAGTGGTGACAGCTCTGTCCTGGCTCCTTCCCGTGGGAGCAACAAGGCCACAGAGAGAGAGAATGAACCCTCTGGAGGGTTAAATAAAAGCTGGAGCTGGGCAGGGGCTGGGGCTGAGCCACTGAGGAGTTAAATTAAAGTTAAATAAAAGTTAAATAAAAGTGGGAGTTGGGCAGGGGCTTGGGCTGAGCCACTGAGGAGTTAAATTAAAGTTAAATAAAAGCTGGAGCTCAGCAGGGGTTGGGGCTGAGCCATTGAGGAGTTAAATTAAAGTGAAATAAAAGCTGGAGGTGAGCAGGAGTTGGGGTTCAGCCACTGAGGGGCTGGTGGAGAAAGAGCCCCATTGTCCCTCAAACCTGTTCTGTGGGTCTGGCACAGAGAGGGTGAAACTCTCCTTGGGATGTCAGAGCCTCAAATGGGGCTGTCCTGCCTCTCTTGATGAGGGCACCAAGTGATGCCTTAGGATTTGAGCTTTTATATTTTCATATATTTGTAACTCTGTAATTCTTTAGTGCGTAACTCTGAACTCACTGTGAGTTTCTGCCCTCCCATTTTGGGCAGACACAACAATTCCTCTCCAAAATTTCAGCTTTTCTGTTTTCCATCTATTTGTAATCTTGCAGTTCTTTAGTGTGTAACTCTGAACTCCATATCCAGTCTGAGCTGCTGCTCTCCCATTTGGGCGGACACAACAATTCCTCTCCAGAATTTTAGCTCTTACATTTTCATATATTTATAATGCTGCAGTTCTTTAGTGTGTAACTCTGAACTCCACACCCAGTCTGACCTGCTGCTCTCTCATTTTGGGCAGACACAACAATTCCTCTCCAGGCCTGGCAACCAAGGCCACCTCACTGCCTCAGGGCCCAGAAATTAAACAAAAATGAGTTGGGGGAAGCAAACTTGGGGTCAATGATTTCATTACCTGAATCTGTAATTGGAAAATTAACCCCAATATGCAAATGGACCAAAAAGTGTAAAAACCCATGACTCATTTTCCATTTTGGGTGTAGCACCTGGAGGAGTTTTATCTGCCCTAAATGTACCTGAAGGCACTTCAATAAATAAAAATACTTTTTATTCCCTTAATTTTGCCTGGCCTCTGTTTTGAGGCAGTCCCAAAAAGGCATCAAGGGACAGCCTGACCCAGAGACATCCCCTGAACTCCTGACTGCTCCAGAGCTGCAGCAAGCCACAAGTTCCCCAGCACAGGCTCTCTGTCTTTGAAAAGAGACATCTGAGCCCTGCCATGCCTTTTTCATCTCCCAGCACGATAATGTTCTCCATCAGTCTCTGCTCCAACCCTCCCAGCACTAAAGAGAATCAAAAATGCCCCTTGATTTCCACGGCGAGCTCTGGACCAAGCCTCTGCTTTTGACAAAATTTTCGATGTGAGGAGGGGGAAAATGAGCTGAATATTAAGAGAGAACTCGGAGGCAGAGTTACAGCAGGGCCCCCGAGGAATTCATTATCTGGGTTTTGGGATCCCCTGCTCTGCGAGGTCAGCTATTTATAGGATCTAAGAGCTGAGCTGGTGATCATTAGGTGCTTTGAATAAATTACAAGGCGTCGGGTTGAGGTGGGTGTGGTGGTGGAGGGGTCGGTAATTAAAGCTCTTTCTGGGTTAATGTTTTATCTGTTCATCTGTGACCGTGCTCACAGGGGTTCTTGGATGAGGGAACAGACGAGGAGCTGACTCCATGTTTCAGAAGGCTGATTTATTATTTTATGAAATATGTTACATTAAAACTGTACTAAAAGAATAGAAGAAAAGGTTTCATCAGAAGGCTGGCTAAGAATAGAATAGAAATAATGATAACAAAGGTTTGTGTCTTGGACAGAGAGTCCGAACCAGCTGGACTCTAATTGGCCATTAATTAGCAACAACCACATGAGCCAATCCCAGATGCACCTGTTGCATTCCACAGCAGCAGATAATCAATGTTTGCATTTTGTTCCTGAGGCCTCTCAGCTTCTCAGGAGGAAAAATCCTAAGGAAAGGATTTTCCATAAAAGATGTGTGTGACATTCATCCAGCTGTGGAATCAATTCACATCCAAGATCCCTCTTTAACACACTTGCACTACACATCCCTGAGGGTTTGATAAGCACCTTCCAAGGATGTCTGGATTATTTTTTTTTTTATGGATTCCTTCTCGTGATGACAATTTTGATGCATTTTAGCAATCCTTAAAGCAGATCCTTTCCCCACCACTGGCACATTATTTGCTGTTCCATCCCATGTCAGCTCATCCTTTTCATCTTCCTCGTTCAGCATCCCTCATGAGAAGTCTTTTGGAAGTTTACTTTAGGCTTGACATTCCAAATGTTATTTATTGCATTGTCTAGCAGCTTGTCTCTCCCTCCATGTGACCTTTCAAGATAATTTCAGAGCTGAGCCTCTGGTCCTCACCATGTCTGGGATGGTGGCAGCAGCTCCCAGAACGTTTTTGCTCAGATAATAACAACATTTTCTCTTCCAAAAAATCAGTGCAAGGAGTCACCAACCTCTCATTTACAGCCTCCTCCTCATTGCACTGCAGAGCAAATCCACAGAGGAAGGCACGAAATGGTTTCTGCTGCAGCAGAACAAGCCCCGTGGACACTGAGATTCCTTCTCCAATATCACTTCCCAACTCCAAGCCATCCCAAAGAGCTTTTCCGAGTCAAATTACCAATTTATGGCCCTGTGCAAAGGCAGGCTGATGTACCAGCTGTAATTGCCTCACTGTGTCTGCTAAGTAGCTGCAAATCTGATCTCTCATTTATCCCTCCCAGCTCGTTCAGCATTCCGTGGCACCGAGTGCACTCTGATTTAATTTACCACAGCATCTTCCCCTGGATATTCCAAACCAGGTGCCTGCTCTGGCTTTATTTCTGCTCCTGCCTTTTCTCCCTCAGTTCTGGTCAGGTTTAAACCAGGAACCTCATTTTTTCCCTGGATATTCCAAACCAGGTGCCTGCTCTGGTTTTATTTCTGCTCCTGCCTTTTCTCCCTCAATTCTGGTCAGGTTTCAACCAGGAACTTCTTTCCCCCAGTGATAATTGCTTAATTCTGCTCCTGCCTTTTCTCCCTCAACTTTGGTGAGGTTTAAACCAGGAACATCAATTTTTCCCTGGATATTCCAAACCAGGTTCCTGCTCTGGCTTTATTTCTGCTCCTGCCTTTTCTCCCTCAATTCTGGTCAGGTTTAAACCAGGAACCTCTTTCTCCCAATGATATTTTCTTTATTTCTGCCCCTGCATTTTCTCCCTCAACTCTGGTGAGGTTTAAACCAGGAACTTCATTTTTTCCCTGGATATTCCAAACCAGGTGCCTGCTCTGGCTTTATTTCTGCTCCTGCCTTTTCTCACTCGACTCTGGTGAGGTTTAAACCAGGAACCTCTTTCTCCCAGTAATATTTGCTTTATTTCAATGTTTTCATTGAGATCTTTGTGGTGGACTTTGGATTGACCCAAAACATTGGGATCTTTGTGGTGGACACTTGACTCACTGAAATATTGGGATCTTTGTGGTGGACTTTGGATTGACCCAGAACATTGGGATTTTTGGGGTGGACACTGGATTAAACCAAAATATTGGGATCTTTGTGGTGGACATGGGACTGAACCAAATACTGGGATCTTTGTCATGGACATTGAACTAAACCAAAATATTGGGATCTTTGTGGTGGAACTGGACTGACCCCAAACATTGGGATTTTGGGGTGGACACTGCACTGCCCCAGATCAAACCCTGACACCACAACCCTGCAGGCCATTAATGATTCCAGGGTGGGAAGCAGAATGATGGAAGGAACCTGGTGCCATTCCCCATGAAATTACCCTTTCCCCTTTCCTTTGATGAGCCAGAAATGTTCTTTCCTTTCCTTTTGAGGCAGGAATGCTCTTTTCTTGCTTGTTGATGCAGCTGGGAGGATCAATAAGTTTGTCTCTTTTCTCGTGTCTCTGCTTGTCCTCAATTACATTTGATGGGAGTTTGAGCAGGCAGCGTTGAGCTGCAGCTCTTGGTACTTCTCTGCCAGAAACCTGAATAATTTGGGGCAATTTACTCAACGTTTTCGTGCATTGGGTACCTATTTTTAAGCAAAGATAATGAGAATTTTGTTCTACCTGTCTGTGTTGTCTCCTAATCCCTGTTCTGACCTTGCCTGGGGCCAACATTTCTGTAACGTTCAGGCTGCAATGTAAACAATTCTGTTCCCACTGTATTTCTGTTTACCCATGTGGCTTAGGGGGACTTTTTTTTTATTGAAAACCCTTTAATTGTGTTTGTTCAGACAGAAATTATCTGTGCCATGGCATTCAGGGCAGCATTTTGTTCTCTTCTCTTTCTTTCCTGGCCTAAATAAAAGGTGGGACCAGGCAGAAGCACCAAAGCATTGCTACAGCTGCCTCTCACCTTGAAACCACGGGGGAAACCCATAAATTCCAAATATTGGATTTAAGGTTTTGAAGATTCTTGATAGAAATACTACCAAAGGAGAGGCACCCTTGGGATTTACACCAGGTTTGGATTTAATTATTCTTAGGGAAGCATTATGTCCTGCCAAGGCATTTGTCCTTTGCTGTCAGGGCTGCAAGCACCAATTTCAAAGAGGACCCAAAATGGTCTGAAAACGAGCAAAGGAAACCAACTGTGGGTGAGATTTTTGTAATTTTTGGTGTCGTGAAAAGCTCATCCCGTTCAGGATGCTCCAAATGCTCCCCCAGAATTGCACATGGGCAACATTTCCTTTGGGTTTGTGTTGGTGTCAGCAGGGAAAATGGGGTTGTGTTGGTGAAAACACAGAAAAGTTTGCAGAAGGGTCAGGAGGTGACACAGAGGGACAGAGAGGAGGTGACACAGGAAAGAGAGAGGAGGTGACACAAGAAGAAAGAGGTAACACGGGGAAAAGAGGTGACACAGGTGACAAAAGAAGGTGACACAGCTGGATAGAGGAGGTGACACATGGGGAAAAAATGAGGTGGCACAAGAGGGAGGGAGGAGGATGACAAAGAGGGAAAGAGGTGACACAGGTGGGAAAAAAAGGTGACACAGGTGGATAGAGGAGGTGACACAGGAGGAGAGAGGAGGTGACACAGGTGGATAGAGGAGGTGACACAAGGGGAAGGAGGAGGTGACACAGGAAAGAGAGAGGAGGTGACACAGGAGAGGGAGAGGAGGTGACACAGGAGAGGGAGAGGACATGACACAGGTGGAAGGAGGAGGTGACACAAGAAGAAAGAGGTAACACGGGAAAAGAGGTGACACAGGTGGAAAAAGAAGGTGACACAGGTGGAGAGAGGAGGTGACACAAGGGGAAGGAGGAGGTGACACAGGAGTGAGACAGGAGGTGACACAGGATGGAGAGAGGAGGTGACACAGGTGGAAACAGGTGACATGGGGAAGAAGGAGGTGACACAGGTGGAAACAGGTGACACAGGGAAGAAGGAGGTGACACAGGTGGAAACAGGTGACATGGGGAGGAAGGAGGTGACACAGGTGGAAAGAGGTGACACGGGGAAGAAGGAGGTGACACAGGTGGAAACAGGTGACACGGGGAAGAAGAAGGAGGTGACCCAGGTGGAAAGAGGCAGCTCCATCCCAGGGAAAGCTCTGGATAGACCCAGGAATGCTCCAAAAGCATCAGGAGCCCTCACAATGATCAAGGACTTTGTGTGTGCCTGGTCTGAGCCTCTCAGAGGCACTGGGGGAATGGGGAGGCTCAGCTCCCATTAATTTTAATGAAAATTTAGCACCCAAATGCCCCTGGGTAGTTTTGAAAAATCTTCCTTTTTAGTGGGAGGCATAAAAGGGAGCGTTTTGAATGAGTTGAATTGTGTGAGGAGTTCGTTAGCGCTGGAGATGATAAAAAATGCTCTTCCAGACAATTAATTATCTCCTGAGCCGTTCCAGAGGTGACATCTCCTTCCTGCCTCGGAGCACTTTGTTGTTGGCCTGGAGCTGGGGAGTTTATGCTCCTTTTTAACTCCTTAGCCCACTTCATATATCTCAGGAAGTTCTCAGGAACCATAAAAACGTCTCACGGTCGTTTAAGTCCCACAGCTTTATCAATATTGGTATTTAGGAAGAAGGGAACAACTCTTAATTGTTTTCCTGTGCTCTGCCATGGGCTGCAGCTCTCATTAACTCTGCCAGGGAGCTCCTGGAGCAGGAATTTCCTCTGGGATGTTTATTCCTGTTAACAGTGGTTTTTCAGGGGTTTTCAGGCAGCAGAATTTCAGGAGAAATGCTCCTGGTGTTCAGAGTTTTCTATGCAGAAAGGTTTATAAAAACTTGAATTTTCTCTCTGCACAGATAAAATCGAGGCAGGATCTGAGGTACAATTCCAAAAGGACAATTCCTTTTGGTTTGGTTCCTTTCATTCCTGAGGGATTTTGCTTTTGGAATTGTGCTTGGATGGGACACACACAGAGTCAGGGAATCGTTGGAGCTGGAACAGCCTCCAACACCACCAACCCAACCTTTGAATCCCACCACACTGGAGAGTCCCACACTGTGAAGTGCCTGCTCTACTCCTTTTTTAACCCTTCCAGGGACCCAAAACATCCCAGGTATCCTGGTATCATAGCAATATTCTGGTATCCCAACACCATAAGATCATCTGTTCCTGCTATCATAACACCATTCTGTGGATCATTCCCCACTTCCAGGCTGACAACTGAATTTGAAAAACACCTTGGATGGGACAATTCTGTATTATTTCTGGAAAGGCTCACATGATATTTGCTTTATTTCTGCCCCCGCCATTTCTCCCTCAGCTCTGGTGAGGTTTAAACCAGGAACCTCATTTTTTCCCTGGATATTCCAAACCAGGTGCCTGCTGCTTGGAGTTGGAAGCCACACATGAAGTTGGCTTCCAATATCCTGCTCCTGACTGGGAGCTTGTTGCAGAGAGATCCCCAATTCCACCCCAACTCCTCTCCATAAATAAACTTTCCCAGCCTGTGTTTTGCATCCTGGGGGTATCATTCCCTTCTGTCTCCAGGATCACTTACCCAGGGGTGGGATGATGGGAGCCAGGAGCTCGTGCAGAGCCCTGGAGGATGTGTGGAGTGCACCTGCCTTGCTAATTACCACATGCCAGCTTTAATTGCACGACTGCAGCAATGGGATCACACCACTTCCCCTGACATGTTGTGACTGGAACAGCCCACGTCGTATTCCTCAGCTACCTGTTGCCCCAAAATGAAATATTTGTCTTCCCTGACACAAATTATAATTATCCCAAGGAAACTGGAGCTTCTTCCTCCTCCCTTCCCCCTCTTTTTCTCTTCCTAATTATCACTGTGGCTCCCAATGGAAGTGGTTGGTATTTGCTGCTCATTAGCCAAGTACTTTCTTTTAGCAATTACCAGAAATTTAGGGAGCCAATTTGGAAAGAAACACCGCAGAGTTTTGCCTTTGGAAAATGCTCAGGTGCAGCTCCAGCTCTGTTGGTGTAAGTGGAAGAAGCTGCACTGATGTAGCTGCATTCCCTCGAAGCAGAGACAAATTTAGCTCTCGTTTAAAACCCGGACACCAAATTTTATTGATTGATATTGAAGCTATAAATTGAGCCTGACTTTAGCAGGCCTGAGCCTACCCAGCACCAGGAGCTTTCCACGGAGAGAGGAGATTTACACTGGCCCAGGATCCTGATTGAAATCCTGTGACCTTTCATTATTTTGTGCTGAAGTAATTTCAGCTCAGCCCTGACAAGCCCTGATGGTCAAATCCAGCCTCCAGCCCCATCAGAACACCAGGGAACACATTTCATGTGAGCCTGGAATCTTTGTGGAGCTCTTGAGACTCTGCTTCATGTTCATCTCTGAGGTGAAAGGTCTCAGAACCTTGAACTCAGTGAAAATTGTGGCAGCCTTGCCATTTCACAGTGTCAGACACTGAAATATGAAGAACAGAACCGAATATTCTGAGAGGACAACCCCAAGCTGTGGGAGCAGCCAGGAGGTGGCTCAGGTGGGGACGATGTTTCCCACAGGAATGAAGGCCTGCAGATGGACTTGGGGAGGTTTTATCCCCAAATCTTTCAATTTTTTTAACCCTTTTAATCTTTTTTATCCACCTTTTCACTGGGGCAGAGGGTTCACAGCTGGCACAGGCCCTGGGCACTCAAGGGGATAGGCCCAGATTCTCCAAACCCAAATTCTGGGGATAGGGGTGGCCACAAACAGAGGCCATTTTCTGTGGGAAAAAGAAATAATTCAGAAAGAATTCAAAAAGAAATTCTCCAGGCTCTGGGTATCAGCTCCAAGGTGGCCTTTGGGGCTCTGAGGACTTGCAGGGTCCTAGGTGATGGCAGCTTTGGTTTTGAAGAAATCCAGCAAAATTTGCCAATTTTAGCACTCTATTATTCAAAATTCAAGAGTCTGCAAATGAAGCCCATTTTCCTTGGTTAAAAGAAGTCATTTCCTCAGGCTCTGGGTATCAGATTAAAGGTGGCATTTGGCACTCTAAGGCCATGCAGGGTTGCTGGCAGACTCACTTTTGGAGAAATCCAGGAAAATTTGCAGATTTCCAGCTTGGCACCACACGGCCTGCCATGGGGAGTGGCTGCAGATGGAGGACATTTTATGTGGTTAAGAGAAATCATTTCCCCAAGATCTGGGTGACAGATTCGATGTGGCTTTTGGGGCTCTAAAGGACATGCTCGATCTTAGATGCTGGCTGCTCTAATTTTTGAAAAATCCAACGAAGATTGTAAATTTCTAGCTTGGCTCTGTACTATTGGAAAGTGCGAGTGGATGCAATTGGAGGCCGTTTTCCATGGAAGGAGAATTCCTTTCTCAGGGTCTGGATGTCAGATTAGAGGTGGAGTTTGGGGCTCTAAGTGAATGCTCGGTCCTCCTCGGTGGCAGCTTTAGTTTTGGAGAAATCCAGGAAAGTTCTTTGAGCCAGAACCAAACCCAAATTTTGTGGGTTTGGTTCCATTGAGGACAGTGGGACTTTGCTGTCTCCAAGTGTCTCCATGTGCTGGTGGCTCCAGCAGGAGCTTGCCAGAATTTGGATTTCCAGTCCCACACCAGACCATGGGAGCTAAGGACGGGCCAGGCAGTGCAATCCAGCCCTGGAGGAGAGGAGGGGACACAGACTTTGGAAAACAAAGTGTTGTAGGAGTTAAGCTGAGGACATGAGGCGCTGGCTGAGCTCCCAGCTTTGTCACCGTTTTCAGGTGACCTTGGCCAAGTGACACAATCTTTCTTTACCTGAGAGCTGTGTGTGGGAGTGATGATGTCTCTCCCTGGGCAATGCCTTTCCTGCTGCCTTCTGCTGCTCTGCTGTCTGGGATCACAGGTGTTTTCTAGAAATTGGGGACGTTACAGGATGGATTGTCCCATCCTACGTGCGTCTGGGAGAGCAGAGCTCCATAAATACAGAAATAATCACCCCAAAGCCTGCTGGATCCCTTCCCACCGTGCTGCAATCCTGACAGATGTGCTCTCAGCAAGATTCCCCCACATTCCACGGCCGAGCAGAGCTCGGGACGGTGGCGGGGAAAACAAAAGAAGGAGATTAATTAGGCTGTCATGGTGTGAAATTGGGTTTGGGGACGGCCGGCGCGCTCCGCAGCCTGCACGGAGCTGGGGCAATTTTTTTAATTAGAGGAACTGAGAGGGGGGAAGGAGCCAGGTCGTGAGGGGCAGGGGTGTCACTGTAAGACATGAAATAACTACAGAAAATAACACGACATGGACACGCTGCTGTTCTCAAGGTAGAAAGAAGAGAAGTTTATTTTCTGACTCCAACATTTATAGATTTCCAAAAGTGACAGTGGGTTGGAGGGTGACAGTGCCACCTCTCCAATGACACTGGACAAACCAACAGTCCATCTAATTTTTCCTCCTCCATAAAAGAATGCAAAAAAATAAGTTATTTACATAAAGTGTGTGAGAAAGTTTGTTACAAGAATGTGAACATCAGAAGGCTTAGAAAATCTTAAAAAATCAGGGCAACGTGGGTGCCACTACAGAACATGAAATAAAACAACCTGGATGCTGGAAATCCAAGGTAAAAAGAAGGGAAGTTTAATTTCTGACTCCAACATTTATAGATTTCCAAAAGTGGATTGGAGGGTGAAGTGCCCCAGGCCAGGCTGGAGCCACCTGGGACAGTGGAAAATGTCCCTGTCCATGGCAGGGGTGGCACTGGGTGGCTTTGAGGTCCTTTCCCACCCAAACCATTCCCTCCCAGCTGTGGGGTCACCTCCCTCACAAAAACCAACCCCAAAAACCCCAAAACCCCCAAACAACCCCCAAACACCCCCAGCTGCTTTCCTACTCTTGGACACTCAAATTTTAAACTGAGCTTGGAGAGCTTAAGGCAGGTCTGACAACCAGACTCAAGTTTGAAGCCACAGAGACACTTTTTGGATCCTTATCCCAATTTTGTCCCTCGGTAAATAAATTGTTTTAAAGCTGAAATCTTAAAATCGCTCAGGCTTTCAGTGACTGCCTTGGATTTTTTTTTCTTTTTTTTTCTCCCCAGCCAGAAAGCCAAATTATACAGGTTATATCCCATGTAATTCCTTTTCTGGCTCTATCTTATCTCCAGCTCTTAGCTGATGTGATTGAAAAACTCTGCCATTCCACAACATAAATCCCAATAAAGCCCCAAAGGCCAGCCAGGAGCAGGTCCAGTCTCTTGAAAGTGAAAATCTTTTTATGTCTTGATTTATTTTTTAATTAATTCTAAATAATATCTAAATATTTTTTTATCTAAATATTTTTAGATCTTTTTTATGCCTTGATTTATTTTTTAATTAAGTCCTTTTTAATGAAAGGAAGGGAAAAAACTCAAATTGCACCTCCTGATGAACAACAGTGTGGGAAGTGGGGAGGAGAGAAAAGCATTTGGATGTATTTGGATCTGGAGCTGTTGTATTTTGCAGCGAGTTAAAATACCCAAATTTTTCTGTTTATTTGTCACTTTCTTATTTTATTTGTCAGTTTTTTATTTTATCCGTGTGATTAAGTTGTGAGTCTTGTGTTCCTGAGAGCAAACCACCCTCCAGGCCCAGCCCAAAAAAGAACTTTGTCTCTGACTTCAAATTCTTTGTGGCTCAAGTGACTGAATTCCCAAAGTTTTCTCCCTGTTTTCAGCACAGCAGAAAAAAGGAAAAAAATATAGAGGGACACAGCAGGGATGGAAATGATCACTATTTGTTTATTTGGGGTTTTCATGCTCCCAAACCACATTTCAGACTGAATTCTCAGGTGGGACACTGAAAAGTTGCACAGGTTCTCCTGTGAGGCTGAAATGTTCCTTGTAAGCTGCCCAGTGGGGTTCTCCAGGATGGAAAAATGCTGGATTAAAAAAATTATAAATTAAATTATTTAAATTTAAATTTTAAAAAATTAAAAATTTTGGGTACAGATTGGTGTTTAAGGTCTGCAGGTTCACGGAATTACCAAGATTGGAAGAAACCTTCAAGATCTTCCAGTCACCCCAGCAGCTCCAGCACCAGCCCTAAAAATTGTCCTCAAGTGCCACATCCTGAGCACTCCCAGAGACAGTGACCCCACCAATTCCATGGGGAAAATTCTTCCAAGGCCTGACACCTTTCCCAGTGGAAAATCCATTTCCAAAATCCAACCTGAGCCTCCCTGGCACACCCTGGGGCCGTTTCCTCTCTTTCTGTCGCTTGAAACCAGCCCCACATCACCCCAAAATCCTCTCAGAGAGCTGCAGATTCCCAACAATCCAAACCATTTCAAACAAATTACCAAATCTCCCCCAACGTGTTTATTAAAGATGTTTTGGAGGCAGAACTGCCTTGGCCTGAGCTGGATATAATTTTTGCTGGCGTGACAAGTTGAGATTAGAGCCGGCACGCCGCGGGCAGGATTTAGTGCTTCATCTCTTTGTATTCACCTCAGTCAATAAGGCAGGAAATTTATTTACTGCCCAGAGTCAGTTTAGTGCCTGTCTGGAGCGTTGTTCCAGCAGCTGGAAATGGCAGCACATCCATGGATGTGCTTGGGAATGAATGGCTTTCAGTGCCCCGGGAGAAGGATGAACAAACCTGTTTGTGCTCTATTGACACAGAGATGAATTTCCCCTCCGAGTTGAATCCCGTGGATTTGATGATTTTTTTTTTTTTTTGAGAAAGTTTTCCTGTTTGATTGTTGTTGGAAGATGGGATTGAAAAGAATTCCATTTTTTTTCTAGCGTGAGACAGATCTTGGGGTCATTAATAGACAAAATTGGAAGTGGAGTTTTAGGGGAAAGTTGTTCCCATGTGGAAGAGATGAGGGAAACCTGTTTGGGGGAAAAGGGGAGCAGACATTTGGACAAAACCATTTGGATATTTGCTTTTTGCAGGCCAGGGGAGCACAGGGCCCTGCTGTCTCCCAGCACAGCTCTGGTTTTTCCATGTTGACCTGGGAAAACTTTTGGCTTCCATCCCTCTCCACCACAGGGCATAAAATTCCGTGTTGGGCTGGAATTCATGGCTGGAATCCCGTGGATTTGATGATTTTTCCTGAGAAAGTTTTCCTGTTTGATTGTTGTTGGAAGATGGGATTGAAAAGAATTCCATTTTTTTTCTAGCGTGAGACAGATCTTGGGGTCATTAACAAGCAAAATTGGAAGTGGAGTTTTAGGGGAAAGTTGTTCCCATGTGGAAGAGATGAGGGAAACCTGTTTGGGGGAAAAGGGGAGCAAAGGACAGACATTTGGACAAAACCATTTGGATATTTGCTTTTTGCAGGCCAGGGGAGCCCAGGGCTCTGCTGTCTCCCAGCACAGCTCTGGTTTTTCCATGTTGACCTGGGAAAATTTTGGCTTCCATCCCTCTCCACCACAGGGCATAAAATTCCGTGTTGGGCTGGAATTCATGGCTGGAATCCCGTGGATTTGATCATTTTTCCTGAGAAAGTTTTCCTTTTGATTGTTGTTGGAAGATGAGATTTAAAAGAATTCCATTTTTTTTCTAGCGTGAGACAGATCTTGGGGTCATTAATAGACAAAATTGGAAGTGGAGTTTTAGGGGAAAGTTGATTCCATGTGGAAGAGATGAGGGAAACCTGTTTGGGGGAAAAGGGGAGCAAAGGACAGACATTTGGACAAAACCATTTGGATATTTGCTTTTTCCAGGCCAGGGGAGCCCAGGGCTCTGCTGTCTCCCAGCACAGCTCTGGTTTTTCCATGTTGACCTGGGAAAATTTTGGCTTCCATCCCTCTCCACCACAGGGCATAAAATTCCGTGTTGGGCTGGAATTCATGGCTGGAATCCCGTGGATTTGATGATTTTTCCTGAGAAAGTTTTCCTGTTTGATTGTTGTTGGAAGATGGGATTGAAAAGAATTCAATTTTTTTTCTAGCGTGAGACAGATCTTGGGGTCATTAATAGACAAAATTGGAAGTGGAGTTTTAGGGGAAAGTTGTTTCCATGTGGAAGAGATGAGGGAAACCTGTTTGGGGGAAAAGGGGAGCAAAGGACAGACATTTGGACAAAACCATTTGGATATTTGCTTTTTCCAGGCCAGGGGAGCACAGGGCCCTGCTGTCTCCCAGCACAGCTCTGGTTTTTCCATGTTGACCTGGGAAAACTTTTGGCTTCCATCCCAGGGCATGGAATTCCGTGTTGGGCTGGAATTCATGGCTGGAATTTCACCTGGGCTGGTGAAAGATGTGAAAAGGGAAAATCCCTCAGTCTGTGCCTTGTTTCCTTTCTCTCAGGTGATTTTTATCCCTGGGACAACTCGTGGAATTTGTCCATCCATGAGTTTCCCCTGTCCTGCCCATTCCAGGCCCAGCTTGAAGCCCACAGTGAAGTGGAGAAAGTTCATCATTGCCCAAGTCTTAATTGAAGAGATTTAAATCTTGCAGCACTCTTTAGGATATCCATAATATATTATGTATTAATATATTAATGACTACATAAATGAATTATACCTTAACACATAAGCTTAAAAATAAATAGGTTAATTAAGGATGTGTAATGGGCCATTTAGAGCAGAAAATGGGTGTCACTGAGAGCTTTGTCTGGGTGTTAAATTGGGAGATGTCCTGGGGGCTCAGGAAATGGCCAGTCTGAGGAGAAATTCAAAATGTGAATGATTCCTGGCATCACACAGGTGGGAAAGAATCCAAATTCTGTAATTCTGCACCAGGGTGAAGAAGGGCTGGGGGCAGCCAGGTGGAATCAGCCTGGGTGTGAACAGAACTTTTTTATTGGTAAGCACATCCCTCCTAAGCAAGCCAAAAGTAGAGGGGGAAAAAAAATCAGCAATTCCTCTTTCTGCTCCAGTGAAGCTCCAGATTCCCTGGGAAGTTTGAGAGACTTTTTCCTTTGCTTAACAAAACAAAAGAAAAAAAAAAAGAAAAAAAAATTAATTGGAAATGACAAGAGGAAAATGATCCAGCTGAATGCTTTGATAAGCAATCAAGGCTTAATAGATTAGAAAATATAATTAATTACTTAATTATGCTCCAAGTGGTTGTTGTTGGGAGATTGCTGAGTGAAAAGCCATTGTTGGGTGGGAGGATGAGCCCGTGGAATGAACACTGGGCTGCAGGGAGCCTTTGAGGGGAGCACACAAGTGGTTCCACGCTCACATTCCACAAATCCCAAAAGGTTTTTACAAGGAGGAGCTTCCCCAGAGGGTGCTGGGCACTGCCCAGAGCCTTGGATTGAAAAATCAGAGTTTGAGGTGTAGGAAACGCCCTGGATGAGACCACCCTGAGCTCCATCTGGGCTGTCATTCCCTGGAGAACAACATCCCGATGATTAAAGGATGCTGTGGCTTCTCATCTTGGGTTTTGGGCTGTGTGATGTGGCCCTGCCATCTGGAACATGTCCTGGTCATTTCTGTGGTGCCTGAGCCTCAGAACAGGACAGATTTGAGCAGGAATCACTGAACCCTTTAATGATTTGGAGCACAGATTCAAAACAGCCTTGAATTTTTAAATATTATCCACCCCCCCAAATTTCTTTTAATTTCAGGAGAGTTCTGGAAAAAAAAAAAAAAGGAATAATTCTGATATTCCAAAAATGCACTGCATATTTTTCAATCCTTCTCCCAAGGGTGGATCTCAGCTCTTGGGGTCCAGGAATGGATCCATCAATCCTTCTCCCAAGGGTGGATTTCAGCTCATGGAATAACAGCTCCATCTGGGTTGTTACTCCCTAGAAAACAACTTCTCATGCGTTAAAGGATGCTGTGGCTTCTCATCTTGGGTTTTGGGCTGTGTGATGTGGCCCTGCCATCTGGAACATGTCCTGGTCATTTCTGTGGTGCCTGAACCTCAAAACAGCTCCCTGTGCTGCCCCCAGACAGGTTTGAGCAGGAATCACTGAACCCTTTAATGATTTGGAGCTCAGATTCAAAACGGCCTTGAATTTTTAAGTATTATCCCTTCCAAATTTCACCCTGCTCCTTTTAATTTTAGGGCAGTTCTGAAAAAAAAATAATTCTGATATTCTTCAAATTTCACCCTGTTCCTTTTAATTTCAGGGGAGTTCTGAAAAAAAAAATAAAATAAATAAAGAATAATTCTGGTATGCCAGAAATGCACTGCACATTTTTTCTGTCCTGGTCATATTTCCCTGGAAGAGCCTGTGAGCTCCTAATGGTGGCAGTAACTTTTCCATAGGTTGAAATAGGTGACTGGTTTGGGTTTATTTCCTGAAAAACACATTTCCCATCTATACAGTAAATGAGCTAAAGGCAGCTATGAGGAACTGTTTACTCACCAGCTTTAGCTACAGAAGAGGAGAAATTCCTTCGGAATTGCACAATAAAACTTCAGGAGCACCAAATTAGTCGTGTTTTGCCTCATTGACACTGAGTAGTTTCCAGCCAAGGTTTTTCTTGGGAAGCTTTCCTTGCCTGGCTCAGGAATCCAGGTTAAATCTCCCTCCAAGGGAGCTGCAGGAAGGTCCAACGTGGGCAATTCCTTCCCTCTCCCCATTGCTGGGTTGGGAATAGAGAAATTGATTAATCCTGGAGGGGTTCGAGCTGTGGAGGAGGCAGCAGAAATCTCAGGGAAAATTTGGATTCCATGGGCTGAGATCCATCCTGGGAGAAGGATTGATGGATCCACTCCTGGGAGAAGGATTGATGGATCCATACCTGGGAGGATTGATGGATCCAATCCTGGATTCCATGAGCTGAAATCCACCCTTGGGAGAAGGATTGATGGATCCAATCCTGGATCTCAAGAGCTGAGATCCATTCATGGGAGAAGGATTGATGGATCCAATCCTGGGAAAAGGATTGATGGATGCACCCCTGGGAGAAGGATTGATGGATCCACTCCTGGATCCCATGAGCTGAAATCCACCCTTGGGAGAAGGATTGATGGATCCAGTCCTGGGAGAAGGATTGATGGATCCATCCCTAGGAGAAGGATTGATGGATCCATCCCTGGGAGAAGGAGTGATGGATTCAATCCTGGGAGAAGGATTGATGGATCCAATCCTGGATCTCAAGAGCTTTCATGGGAGAAGGATTGATGGATCCATCCCTGGGAGAAGGATTGATGGATCCATCCCTGGGAGAAGGATTGATGGATCCATCCCTGGGAGAAGGATTGATGGATCCAATCCTGGATCCCATGAGCTGAAATCCACCCTTGGGAGAAGGATTGATGGATCCATCCCTGGGAGAAGGAGGAGGATTGATGGATCCATCCCTGGGAGAATGATTGATGGATCCACTCCTGGGAGAAGGATTGATGGATCCATCCCTGGGAGAAGGATTGATGGATCCGATTCTGGATCCCAAGAGCTGAGGTCCATCTGTGGATCCCAAGAGCTGAGATCCATCCCTGAGAGGATTGATGGATCCATCTTGGGAAAAGGATTGATGCATCCACCCCTGGATCCCAAGAGCTGACATCCATTCTTGGGAGAAGGATTGATGGATCCACCCTGAATCCCATGGGCTGAGATCCACCCCTGGGAGAAAGATTGATGGATCCCATGAGCTGAGATCCATCTCCAGGAGAAGGATTGATGGATCGACTCCTGGGAGAAGGATTGATGGATCTACCCTGGATCCCATGGGCTGAGATCCATCCCTGGGAGAAGGATTGATGGATCCATCCTTGGGAGAAGGACTGATGGATGCACTCCTGGATTCCATGAGCTAAGATCCACCCTTGGGAGAAGGATTGATGGATCCCATCCTGGATTTCATGAGCTGAGATCCACCCCTGGATCCCATGACCTGAAATCCACCCTTGGGAGAAGGACTGATGGATCCACCCTGGGAGCAGGATTGATGGATCCACCCTGGGAGCAGGACTGATGGATCCACCCTGGGAGCAGGACTGATGGATCCACCCTGGTTCCCATGGCACCAGCAGCAAAAGGGCTGCTCAAAAACGTTGTTCTCATTCCCAGCCACTGCCAGACACACATTTGCTGCTCCCTGAGCTCTGCTGGATGTGACACTTGGAAAAGCATCCAAGGATCTCAGCCTTTGGAAAGGCTTCACATAAATTCAGTTCCACTTGCATTTACCTGCCAATCTCCATTAATGTCTCAAACCCAAAAGCTCTTTTGGGGTTGTTTAGGGTGCTTGGGCTGCAGTTCCTTTGCTCATTTTTTATTTCCTTGAGCTTGGATCAATTCCTGGCTGGAAGAATTCAGAAAAAAAGAGCAGAAACCTCATTCCCAAGTTGTGGAGTTATTTGTAAAAGATGGAGAGTGTTTATCTGGGGTCCAGACGTGGGAAGGGGCTCTGAGAAGGACACAGGGGACACCCAGGTGAAGGAGCTGGGGGACAGCTGGGAGGTTTGGGATCTGCCAACATCAAAAGAACACAAATTAACAGGAAGCTGCTTTGGTGGGAGGCAGACAGTTGGTGGGAATGAGCTGAGCTGGTGAGGTCAGATCTGCCTTTGAAGATGAGAGCTCAGCTCCTGCAGCTGTGCTCCAAACCCTCCCAAAACCTCCTGCTGCTGGATTCTGGGATGGACAGCACAGCTAAAAGGGTTTAGGCACGAAATTACCAAATCTGCACTCAATTGCATCATCCTGGGGGTGCTCAGCCTGGAGGAAAGGGGACTCAGGGGTGCCCTGATCACTCTGTGCACCCCCTGGAAGTTGCCTGTGCTCAGCTGGGGCTGGGCTCTTTCTCCAGGAACCGGCAGAACCAGAGCACACAGCCTCGAGCTGCGCCAAGGGAAACTCAGGTTGGATATCAGGAAATGATGGCCCTTGATTTGCAGCCCTGGGGCAAGAATTTGAGATTCTGAGGGTTCTAAAGCCCCTCCTGGTGACCCCCAGAAGGTCTTTTGTCACTGACTGCACTGGGGTCACCATCCAAGGATTCCATTAGCATCAGCCTCAGCCAAAAACCCAGCAGGAAACTCAGGGAAACACACAAATATTAAATACAGGAAAGATTCATTTGGATTTTATCTCTGTCATGCTGGAGGAGCATCAAGGCCCATTGTGGTGCTGCTGAGGGCTGCTGGGAGCCTGTTTGGTGTCAGTCCTGGCTGTGGGGATGTGTGGACACCGTGTGTGTGACCGTGTTCACAGGGGTGTCAGGCTGAGGGAAGAGACGAGGATCTCCATGTTTCAGAAGGCTGATTGATTATTTTATGATATATATTACATTAAAACTATACTAAAAGAATAGAAGAAAGGATTTCATCAGAAGGCTTAGCTAAGAATAGAAAGGAATGAATACAAAGGTTTGTGGCTCAGACAGAGAGTCAGAGCCAGCTGGGCAGTGATTGGCCATTAATTAGAAACAACCACATGAGCCAATCCCAGATGCACCTGTTGCATTCCACAGCAGCAGATAATCAATGTTTACATTTTGTTCCTGAGGCGTCTCAGCTTCTCAGGAAGAAAAAACCCTAAGGAAAGGAATTTTCACAAAAAGATGTCTGCAACACCGTGTACCCACCTCCAACTCCTGTTCCCCACAGATCTGCTCCTCCTGGGCTGCCTCCACTCCCCAACACACACACACACACAGAGCTGCCACGGCCACATGACAGGGGGAGTCATTTGGGGATAAAAGCTCTGTATTCATGTGTTTAGCTCGTGGAAAAATCTGTCCCTCAATCTGTGCGAGATCTTTTTTCCTTGTTTGCTATTTTCCTTTCTCCCACCCTTCATCTGTCACTCCTGTCTGGAGTACAAGCTCTGCAGGGCAAGGGCTCGCGAGCGCCGGGTGCCAGGAGCAGCTCCAGCTCTTGTCGAGGCCTCTGGGCACAGCAAACAGCAGATTTTGGAGGATGAGAGGTTTATTTCTCGTTAGATTTCTCCTCACGGTGTTTTGGAGGGAATAGCGCCTGGATCTCAGCGGTGAAGCAATCATTGGGTGTTTGTTCCAGGTGGCTGGAGAGACAGGAAAGGGAAAGAAATTCCTCCCTGTGAGGGTGAGGATGGGATGGGATGGAATTCCCAGGGAAGCTGTGGCTGCCCCTGGATCCCTGGAGGTGCCCAAGGCCAGGTTGGAGCACCCTGGGACAGTGGGAGGTGTGGGACCATGGTGGGACCAGAGGAGCTTTGGGGTCTCCTCCAACCCAAACCATTCCAGGATTCCATGAGCTGGTTTGTGTGGGATTTTGGGAAGGAATTCCTGGCTGGGAGGGTGGGGAGGGCCAGGATGGAATTCCCAGAGCAGCTGTGGCTGCCCCTGGATCCCTGGAAGTGCCCAAGGCCAGGCTGGACAAGACCTGGAGCAGCCTCATTGAAGATCCCTGAGTTTAATGGGATTTTCCTTTTTCCAGTAAACCCGTTTGAGTCTTCTTGCAATCCAAGTCTAATTTTCAAAGTTCCCTTTGTTTTTGTCAACACACTTTGTGTAAATAACTCATTGTTTTGCATTCTTTTATGGAGGAGGAGAAATTGGATGGACTGTTGGTGTGCCCATTGTCATTGCAGAGGTGGCACTGTCGCCCTGTCACAGACTCATTTCATGAAAAATCTTTTCATTAGGATTTTTTCTCCTGAGAAGCTGAGAGGCCTCAGAAATGAAATGTAAACAATGATTATCTGCTGCTGTGGTATGCAACAGGTGCATCTGGGATTGGTGTCGTGGTTGTTTTTAATTCATGGCAAATCATTGTCTGGCTGGCTCGGACTCTATGAGAGTCACAAGATTTTGTTATAATTTCTTTCTATTCCTTTCAAGCCTTCTGATGAAATCATTTCTTCTATTCTTTTAGTGTAGTTCTAATATATAATTTTCTTTCAATATAATATACATCATAAAATAATAAATCAGCCTTCTGAAACATGGAGTCAAGGTTCTCATCTCTTCCCTCATCCTGGGACCCCTGAGAACACCCCCACACATCACCCTCCAACCCACTGTCACTTTTGGAAATCTATAAATGTTGGAGCCAGGAAATCAAGTTCCCTTTTCCACCTTGAGAAGAGCAGAGTGCTGTTCCGTGTCCTGCAGTGACTCAGGTGCTCTGCAGCCCTCTCCTGGCTGCATCCAAGAGCGCTCAGCTGGGCGGGGAAATCGCTGCCTTCCCTCTGGATGGGATGAGCTCTGCTTTTCCAGAGAAATCCTCACATCCCCGGGTGGAAAGGGCAGGTTTGGCTGCTGGCAGCTGCTCCAGGGGTCCCTGACACTCTGGGATGCTCTGTCCTGGGCAGAATTGTATTCACGTGTTGTGATGGAAGCTTGGAGATCTCTAAACTCACAGTTTAGAAATCTCTTATGGGTGCGTTCCATCTGGGGTATTTGCTTGCTATGCAGGCCAGGCAGTGGGGAAAAGAAGAAAATTAATCAGGTATATATATTTTTAAATATATATATAAATATATATTTAAATATATATATTTAAATATATAAAAATAATATACAAAAATATACATATTTATATATATAAATATATACGTATACATGTATGTGTCTATATATGCATATATATCTGTATGTGTGTATATATATTTTTATATCTTTCTAATATATGTACACATACATATATCTTTTATATATATTATATATTTATTTTTATATATTATACATATCTAAAATATATATTATATATTATATATAATATATATATTCATATGCTATATATATGTATATATTTTATATATTTATATATACATATCTATTTTATATATTATATATTATTTTAAAATATATTATATATAAAATATCTTTTAATATATACATTTATATATATATTTTATATATATTTCTCCTCCATCTGTCTCATTTCGTTTTTCCTCCACTCATTCCTTTCTTTGACACCCATTTTCTGTAAAGAACAACCCCTTGAGATGACTGAAAAACCCCAATTATGTGCTCTCTTAGGCCAGCATTGAGCATTGAATTTCAAATTATGGACTTTGTCCTCTTAGAGGTTGCTGGGGTGCAGGAGCTGGATATTATTTCAATTTTTATTATTGCCATATTAAATGGAATTGGTGTCAGTAACAAATGTGCCAATTACAAATGAGGTTTTAAGCAATTTTTTAATCAAAATGGGTTCAGATTCACCTGATTGCAGCCAAAACGTTTCGGGTAGGATAAATAGGTAACAATGCAGGAAAATTTCCTCTTTCTTTTATCCCTTTCTTCTCACACTGGTGTGGTTTGATCCCCAGTGTTTTGTTTATACCCTCTCATATCTTTAGGATAAAATATTGTACAATTTGAGCCACGTTCCCCCTGCTTTAGGAAACACAGTTTTTGTTCTCTTGATGTACAGGATCAATGCACAACTTGAAACAGTATTTAAAAACCTTTGGAGAAGCCATCAATTCCTGGAGAGCTCTTTTGCAGCCCATCAATTCTGGGCAGATCTAATGAAAAGCAGTGTTTGAATATGAGACAGAGACTTATTCCCCTCATTCTGCAGCTCCTTCATCTGTCACCGTGGCAGCAGCATGATCAGATGTTCCTATTAAATCCTGGATTTATTTGTTGGGACTAATGGAGGGAGCAGTTGCCATCTCTTGGATCACCACATGGAAGAGCAACTGCACCTTTCCCTTTATTGCCATAATTCTATTTTTTTCTTTGAAGAATGTGCCCTGGATGCTCTGGAATACCTTGGAAGGTCCAGCTCCATGGAATTTTGGGTTGAAATGGCAGGAATTCAGCAAGCTGGGAGTGCTGGAAGTCTGGGAGAGTCATTATGGGATTCTTGATCATTTTTCTGCTCTTTCTTTGTGGCACCTTTGGCCTGGCCTGAGAGGTTGAGTTCAAACTCACTTCGGTCGGCAGCTCTGCCATGAGTGAGGAGCACAAATGAGGAAAAATGAGCTTTAGCTGTCTAAATAAAAGCTGAGCTGACTAAAATTTTGGAAAGTCTGTGCTGCAGGCCCAAAGTTCCATGGAGCTGGGCCTTCCGGGCAGGCCCTGGAATACCATGGAACATCCAGCTCCATGGAATTTTGGGTTGAAATGGCAGGAATTCAGCAAGCTGGGAGTGCTGGAGATCAGGAGAAGGCTCTGGGGGAGTCTTTTTGGGATTCTTGACCCTTTTTTTGCTCTTTCTTTGTGGCACCTTTGGTCTGGCCTGAGAGGTTGAGTTCAAACTCACTTCAGTCTGCAGCTCTGCCATGAGTGGGGAGCACAAATGAGGAAAAATGAGCTTTAACTGTCTAAATAAAAGCTGAGCTGACTAAAATTTTGGAAAGTCTGTGCTGCAGGCCCAAAGTTCCATGGAGCTGGGCCTTCCGGGCAGGCCCTGGAATACCATGGAACATCCAACTCCATGGAATTTTGGGTTGAAACAGCAGGAATTCAGCAGGCTGGGAGTGCTGGAGGTCAGGAGAAGGCTCTGGGGGAGTCATTACAGGATTCTTGACCATTTTTCTGCTCTTTCTTTGTGGCACCTTTGGCCTGGCCTGAGAGGTTGAGTTCAAACTCACTTCAGTCTGCAGCTCTGCCATGAGTGAGGAGCACAAATCCCTGAGGAAAAATGAGCTTTAACTGTCTAAAAAGCTGAGCTGACTAAAATTTTGGAAAGTCTGTGCTGCAGGCCCGAAGTTCCATGGAGCTGGGCCTTCCGGGCAGGCCCTGGAATACCATGGAACATCCAACTCCATGGAATTTTGGGTTGAAATGGCAGGAATTCAGCAAGCTGGGAATGCTGGAGGTCAGGAGAAGGCTCTGGGGGAGTCATTATGGGATTCTTGACCATTTTTCTGCTCTTTCTTTGTGGCACCTTTGGCCTGGCCTGAGAGGTTGAGTTCAAACTCACTTCAGTCTGCAGCTCTGCCGTGAGTGAGGAGCACAAATGAGGAAAAATGAGCTTTAACTGTCTAAATAAAAGCTGAGCTGACTAAAATTTTGGAAAGTCTGTGCTGCAGGCCCAAAGTTCCATGGAGCTGGGCCTTCCGGGCAGGCCCTGGAATAGCATGGAAGGTCCAGCTCCATGGAATTTTGGGTTGAAACAGCAGGAATTCAGCAAGCTGGGAATGCTGGAGGTCAGGAGAAGGCTCTGGGGGAGTCATTACAGGATTCTTGACCCTTTTTTTGCTCTTTGTTTGTGATCCTTTGGGCTGGCCTGAGAGGTTGAGTTCAAACTCACTTCAGTCTGCAGCTCTGTCATGAGTGAGGAGCACAAATGAGGAAAAATGAGCTTTAACTGTCTAAAAAGCTGAGCTGACTAAAATTTTGGAAAGTCTGTGCACCCAAAGATAAGGGAGGCTCCCAATGGGGTTTTTCCACCTGTGGATAAGGAATTACTCCAAGGGACTGTGCTGTGTTTGAGGGACACTTTCTCTGTTTCCATCCCTATCGACTTCCAGAGGAAACAATCCCAAGAGCACTCAAAGCAATTATTAATGGCTTTCTAATTAGAATATCTAGATAAATTGTTTATTTGATCAGCCCTCCAAGGCAGAAAATCAAAGGTTCCTGTGCATCTCATGCCGAGTTCTTCATCAGTGGGGCTTTTCTTCAGGAGCCAGACACGTCATAAAAAAACAGATCAAGCCATTTAAAAGAAATATTTTGCCCAAGGAACAATAACAAGGCTTAGAAGGCTTTTTCTTCTTTCTGGGAGTTTCCTTTAGGGAAACCTTTTCATTTCCTGATTGAAAGATCAAATCTGCCCATGGAGGGAGCAGTGGGGTGTGGATGATTTTTCTCCTGATCTCTAGAAAAACACACTCAGTTTAAGAGTCCGTGGAGAGGTTCTGCTTTAAAGGGGAAGGCATTTGTGTGATTGGAGAGAAGGATTAGGAATTTATCTTGTAGGCAAGGCGAGGAAAGCTTCAAATTCAGTTCACAGTGTCAGTGGAACTGTCAGTGTGATGTTACAAGGCTTTAAAACCTGGAATGCACTCACCAAAGGTGACCCAATAAATCATAAAAGTTCTCTCTTTGCTGCACCCAGGCTGGCCTGAAGACGGTTTAGAAGTTGGTCAATGCTTTCATCTCAAATTGGAAATGAATAGCTGCATTTTAATTCAGTTTGTATTAAATTGACCAATTCTATGAAGTATTACATAATCCCACGGATTCCTAAATTGCTTATTACCAAGATGTGCAATTTCTTAGGTTAATGTGCCTCTAATCACATCTAACACAATGATGTTTGTTTAATTCCTGTAGTTACTAATTATCAGTTGCCTTTTTACAAGCTACAAATAGACCTTTAATAGGACCTGGAGAAGGAACTGGGGGCTGCAGCATCTTTGTCCCATGTAGAGAAAATATTTCTCTACATTTCCCATACCAAGACCTCTCTTCTGTCAGTCCATGCCAATTTTGGGATCCCTCCCGTCTCCACAGAAATACAAGAATTAATGATAATTTTGTCAAATGATAATTTTGTAGAATTTCGGCTCCAAATCTGCCACATCCCCATGGAATGCCAGCCCCTGGTGAATGTTCAGCAGGTTGTCCTGGATTTCCTGGAGAAAACCGACAGATAGTTGTTGGTTTTTTCTGGAATTCCTGATTTGGAGGCAGTGGCTCAGTGCCCTCTGGGGCCTTTTCTCCAGTCTGAGGCTGCCAACTCCTCCCTCAACCCTTGGGGCAAAGACCATGG
Source organism: Geothlypis trichas (assembly GCA_009764595.1). Lineage (NCBI taxonomy): Eukaryota > Metazoa > Chordata > Aves > Passeriformes > Parulidae > Geothlypis > Geothlypis trichas. Next base: position 3,239,572 of record CM019928.1, read on the forward strand.
ATGTGATTTGGGAGGAAAGAAGAGAAAGGAGGCCCAGCCACAGATTCTGTCTGCAGTGGGAAGAAAATTGGAAATTTACTGAAATTGCAGGAGACTGACTGTGGGAATTGCACCTTCAACCCCAGCTTTTGGTGTTACCCAAAATTCAGGGAGATTCTGACCTAAGAGAGGCACCAACACCAGTGGGATCAGCAACTCTCAGAAATCCTGGGCTGATTGAGGACCTTGAAGACCTTCACCTAAATCTGCAAAACTGCAGCTGGCAGATTTCCTGAGCCCACGCTTGTCCTTTGGGATGTGTTTGATGGGAATGTTTGATGGGGCATTTTCCTGAATAGGGATATTTTCCTGCTCTGCCTCCAAAGGGATGTTCCAGGACTGTTGCCTGTGATTTTTCCTCAGGTGTCACAGGGACCAGCTCACAAACCCTCAGAGCTCACAAACCCTCCTCAGAGCCAAGCGCGCTGATGCCCCCGCGCTAAATGTTTTAATAAACGAGATTTTTGAGTCTTTTGTTTTAATCAATGAGAATTACCTGAGGAAACACGGACTGCAGAACAAAAGGCCTGCTCCAAACAGCAGCCAGGCACTTTTGTGTTTGCTCCAAGTGGAAGCAGAGCTCACAGACCTGCTCATATTTCAGCGCTGAGCTCAGCGCCCGTGCTTGTCCTTCGGAACGTGTTTGATGGGAATGTTTGATGGGGCATTTTCCTGAATAGGGATATTTTTCTGCTCTGCCTCCAAAGGGATGTTCCAGAGCTGTTGCCTGTGATTTTTCAGCGGCGTGAAATGCGCTGGAATTGTTTATCCCAGCTCTGTCTGCCTAATGTGCCCAATCAATCTGTCTCTGAGGTGAAGCCGCGTGCTCCGCTAATCACCGCGCTACCACAGAACATCTTGCTTATTTTTGCTCTAAATTATGATCGGCTTGGAAATGAACTCTGAATTTGATTTATCAACAGCTCTGATGCTAATTCACCAATGAAGTCATGGTGCTCTGAGACTAAATATTAGCGCTAATGAGAAAACATCGCTGCCACGTTTTGTAACTCCGAGTTTCCACAGCTCCTAAAGTTGTGTGTAATTAATTCATCGAATCATTAACTGGGCAAGCACTTCCACAGGAATCAGTTTACCTGGATTACAGATTACCAGCAAATGTCAAACCAGATGATGTTCAACTACCAGGGAATACTCATGCTGAGGTTTTGTTTAAAAAGGGAATCACCAATGAAGTCATGGTGCTCTGAGACTAAATATTTGCACTAATGAGAAAACATTTTGTAACTCTGAGTTTCCACTGCATACGAGCAGCTCCTAAAGTTGTGTGTAAGTAATTCATGGAATCATTAACTGGGCACTTCCACAGGAGTCAGTTTACCTGGATTAGAGTTTACCTGCAAATGTCAAGCCAGATGATGTTCAACTACCAGGGAATATTCATGCTGAGTTTTTATTGTTTAAAAAGGGAAATGTGTCCCCTGTAGGGCAGGGCTGGTTGTCCCCTGGCAGCCTCCAGCAGGAGGGATGGAGCAGGTGTTGAGTTTTCAAACCTCTTGGAATACAGGGGCACCAGAATTTAAGGATTTGAACTGCAGTGTCTGAACAGTGCCTGAATAAAGCCCAGGTGTCCAGCCTGAGACAGCCTGGAATTCAGAAATGCATCATTTTCCCTGCCAGGATCCGGGTTTAGGCTCTTTCTGGAGCAGTCATTTGTCTGAGGCTGCCGTGACAGCGTGAGCCTTTGCACCATCTCCTTTCAGGGATAAAACAAACTCCACTCCATCCAAACTTCTCCCCAGAGACTGCTGGGCTTGCCAGTCCTTCCATGCATTCCATTTCCCTGTCTCCTGTTGGGAATTCTGGCAGTGAGTCACCCAGACAGCCACGGCCATTCCTGACTCTCCACAAGGACTTTCCCTGCTCTGCAGGATGATGGATGCTGAGGGAAAATGAGCACAAAGAACAAACTCATCGTATTTCCACCACAATACAACCTGCTCCCAAAATCTGGGCGGCCAAAGTTTGATTTAACAAACTCCAGGGAATTGTTTTAACCTGAGAATGGGTGATTTCATCTGGTTGAAGTGAGGCAGAGGGGTCATGCCTGCCTGATCCCCTCCATACATTCCATGCCTGTCTCCTGTTGGGAATTCTGGCAGTGTTGGCAATTCTAGCAGTGAGTCACCCAGACAGCCACGGCCATTCCTGAGTCTCCACAAAGATTTTTCCTGCTCTGCACGATGATGGATGCTGAGGGAAAATGAGCACAAAGAACAAACTCATCGTATTTCCACCACAATACAACCTGCTCCCAAAAATTTGATTTAACCAACACCAGGGAATTGTTTTAACCTGAGAATGGGTGATTTCATCTGGTTGAAGTGAGGCAGAGAGGTCATGCCTGCCTAATTCCCTCCACAGATTCCATTTCCCTGTCTCCTGTTGGGAATTCTGGCAGTGACAGCCACAGCCATTCCTGAGTCTCCACAAAGATTTTTCCTGCTCTGCATGATGGTGGATGCTGAGGGAAAATGAGCACAAAGAACAAACTCATCGTATTTCCACCACAATACAACCTGCTCCCAAAAATTTGATTTAACCAACACCAGGGAATTGTTTTAACCTGAGAATGGGTGATTTCACCTGGTTGAGGTGAGGCAGAGAGGTCATGCCTGCCTAATTCCCTCCACAGATTCCATTTCCCTGTCTCCTGTTGGGAATTCTGGCAGTGACAGCCACAGCCATTCCTGAGTCTCCACAAGGACTTTCCTGCTCTGCACAATGATGGATGCTGAGGGAAAATGAGCAAAAAGAACAAACTCATCGTATTTCCACCACAATACAACCTGCTCCCAAAAATTTGATTTAACCAACACCAGGGAATTGTTTCAACCTGAGAATGGGTGATTTCATCTGGTTGAGGTGAGGCAGAGAGGTCATGCCTGCCTAATTCCCTCCACAGATTCCATTTCCCTGTCTCCTGTTGGGAATTCTGGTAGTGACAGCCACGGCCATTCCTGAGTCTCCACAAGGACTTTTCCTGCTCTGCAGGGATGATGGATGCTGAGGGATCCATCCTCCAAAATGAGCACAAACTCATCGTATTTCCACCACAATACAACCTGCTCCCAAAAGTTTGATTTAACCAAGTCCAGGGAATTGTTTCAACCTGAGAATGGGTGATTTCATCTGGTTGAGGTGAGGCAGGGAGGTCGTGCCTGCCTGATCCCCTGCAATGAGGCTGCTGCTGTGAGCACAGAGGGAAATACCCGAGCAGGAGCTGCAGCTGGGCACAGAAGTTGGTGTTTCCCTCCTGGAATTGCTTGGTAGGGAGGTGTCACATCCTAGAGATCATGTTGGGCTGGATTCCAGCTTGTCTGAGGTGTCCTGTTGGGAGGCAGAGCAAGGAATTAAGAATGTGTGAGTGTTTAACAACACAGGAGAGGTGAGAGAGAGAGAAAAGCACTCTGGAAATGAGGTCATTCAGCATCACTCAGACCCCAGTCCAAATCCTTGAAAGCTCCCTGAATCCAGTGGGAATATGGAGAAGTTACATCCCTGTAATACTGCTGCTCTTTCCAAGTTCCAGAATAAGGATTTTTTATTGATGTTTGGCTAAAAAAATCTAGCTTTTGATGGCTGCACCTACAAAAAACAGAAGTCCGGGCTGAATTCTAAACTCTTTATTTTTAATATAACTTCACTCTGTGATAATCACAGCTAATTAACTCCCAGACATTTTCAACCTTAGTAAAACTGATAGAATTCAGTGCTGTGGCAAAGAAACATAAAAGACAAAGAGTCCAGAGTGCAGTGTGGGTCCCTGCATTTGCATGCTTGGATGCCTGAGGGTTGAGCTGAACATCAGGGGAGGCTGTCAGAGGACAGGTGGGCAGGGAATGTTGGAAAACACCTTTCTAATGCAGGCCAGAATTTCCCCAAATTTTGGGTAACACCATTTTGAATTTTGGGTAACACCAGGCCAGATTCTCCCTAAATTTCAGGTAACAGCTTTTCATGGAGGCCAGATTCTCCCTAAATTTCAGGTAACAGCTTTTCAATGCAGACCAGATTCTCCCTCAATTTTGGTTAGCACCTTTTCACCTAGGCCAGAATCTCTCTGAATTTTGGGTAACACCTTTTTGATATAGGCCAGATTCCCCCTCAATTTCAGGTAACACCTTTTCAATGCAGAACAGAATCAACCTGATTTCACCTTTCTAATGCAGGCCAGAATTTCCCTGAATTTTGGGTAACACCATTTTGAATTTTGGTTAACACCTTTTCATGCAGGCCAGAATCTCCCTAAATTTCAGGTAACACCTTTTCAATGCAGGCCAGAATCAACCTGAATTTTGGGTAACACCTTTTCATGTAGGCCAGAATTTCCCTGAATTTTGGGTAACACCTTTTCATGCAGACCCAAATCAACCTGAATTTTGGTTAACACCTTTTCATGCAGGCCAGAATCTCCCTAAATTTCAGGTAACACCTTTTCAATGCAGAACAGAATCAACCTGAATTTTGGTTAACACCTTTTCATGTAGGCCAGAATCTCCTTGAATTTTGGGAAACACCTTTTCATGCAGGCCAGATTC